>CAVNYN010233434.1:0-21903 GCA_963692815.1 Nyctanthes arbor-tristis
ATGGAAAACAAGTCAATATTTAATTATGAGTAAATTTCAGATAAGGTCTCCAGTTTTTGTACTCTGAATCGCCTGGGTCTCTAACTTTTTTTTTTTTTTAGCGATCTGAGTCCTTAACTTTTTATAAATACGCACAGAAGTTTCTTGCCATTTTCGAGACTACCCCCTTTAGCTGTCGAAAATAGTAGCAAACTTTGCTGCCATTTGCAGTAGCTCCCCACTTCACTGCCTTTTTCGACAACTGAAAGGGGGGAGTCTCCTCTCCTTTCATCTACTGGAAACGGCAGTAAAAAGTCTCCCCATTCACTGCCATTTCCAGCAGTGTTCACTGCCACACACTGCTGCAAATGGCTGTGAAAGCCCTTCTTCGCCGCCCTTAGTTTTTTTCTTTTCCTTTCCTTTTTTTAATTTTTAAATTCTTTTTTTTTTAAAAAATTAAAAGATAAGAATACAAAGGTAATTTCTTAGCCATTAACAGAATTTTGGATGGATTCTATTAACGGGGATATCTTGTACGTATTTATGAAAGGTTAAGAACTCAGGGCGCTAAAAAAAGTTAGGACTTAGGCGATTCAAAGTGTAAAGGTTAGGGACCTTTTGTGAAATTTACCCTTTAATTATTCCTGATATGGAGATAGTATACTCACCAGCAACAGCAGTATTGAAGGGCATGCATATAAACATTGGTTGTACACTCTTTTTTATAACTTTGACATTGGAAAAATTCACAACTAACAAAATGTAAAGATTTCACTAAGTAGTGAAAAAAGAGTTGTACTAACACGGGGATTTTCATTTTCTCTCTTTAGACAGTTGCCTGTATCGAATTTTAGAAAAATATTTCAAGGAAATTTTTTCTGTTTCTTCCCATTTCCAAACACAACCTTGTCTTAAAATCGTAATCTTTGAATGATTTCAACCATATAACTGAACATGCAATATCCCTTTCAACAGGTTGCCTATCTTTATGCAAGCTCGTTATCCTTAAACTTGAGTTCTTGCATTCTTTCATACATGTGAGACATGGAACGAATAACTAGCAATTGAAATTTCAAACTTCACCAAAGATCAGACCGCTCTTCATTTACGCATCAACTAGAACAAGAGTTGGAATATTATTAATCACAGTGCAGAGAAATGTAAACAGCAGCTTTTAAGTACAATCTCTCAGCATCTGATGCCCATGCCAATATAGCAAGCTAAATGGAGGAAATAAGAAAAACACCATGGATACATATATAACACATCGACTAATCTATTAACAATAAAAAAGTTATTTTATAGGCCAAATGGGAAGCAAGTGAAGAACCATATGACACTTTGGGTCATTCATTCTAGATGTTAGTAATATCATCGATGTAGGGGTGCATAATACATAGGGGTGCATTATGCCCTCTACTTCAATGATATCACTAACCTATCAAATAAATGAAATTTTCTTGTGTGAACCCCAAAATGGAGGATGGCTCTCCGATTGCTTAACATTTTTGACCTATAAAATAATAAGTTTGTTTTATTGTTAATAGACCATGGGGTTACATACATTGGTAAAGAGATTCAAGTATCCTATGCCATAGGACACATTGCTCAATTAGGATCAGCCATTCCATAGTCTTGACCATCCGGAATTCTTTCAGTCTAATTCCTACTCCACTTTTCAAATTCCAAATTCTAGCTCCTAGTCTGATTTCAAAGATCAGGCATTGTCATTTTCTTTGCCTTCTTAGTTTTGCCCTCAGAGATTACACTGGCAAAGGCCTCTACAATCCTCTGTTGAGACTCGAGTATCATTTCAGTTCTCTTCAACTCCATCTCCATTCGCATCTCCTCGACCCTGCGTGCCATGTCCATTTTCACCTTCTCCATTCTCACAAACCCCTCGCCCAAAGCACTTATGGCTGCCACCACCTGCCCCAACCCATTATCCCCTTTTCTCTTATTTCGATTTTCATTGGGTCTTTTATCAGTTTCACAACTTCTCATAAATCCATTTCTGGAAGCCTGACTACAACTACCATAGACACCAGAACTATTATTGAAATTACGGTAATAATTATCAGAGCTCAAACTAGCCATTTCATCAAATTTACCAGAAACTTTTGAGGGATAAGGCGCCATATTTTCACCGCCTGGAAATCTGATCCGAAATCCAGTTGTTGTCCCATTACTCACAGGGCCTTGATTCCCAAAGCTGGCCTTCTGATTACTGTATACATTGTTAGCGCGCTTAATGCTGCTTTTATGGTCCTCTTCAGGCAACTCCTCCTCAGATGAAGGCGGCGTGGGGTTGGATCCCTTCTCCATGGAGTGCATCAGCTGGAAATGTACCCAAGAGGAGGAGAACCGACTGGGGCCACCAATCGAGGCGGCGCGCAGGATCTCCGCCCGGTAGCGCTTGCGGAGTTTCTCCATTTTGTGGCGGCACTGTACGGAGGTTTTGGCAGGGCTGGAAGGGCATCGATAAGCGACATCATCGGCGACTTCCTGCCAGTGGAAAGCCCGGAGGTTCCCCCGGTGGAGGGAGTACCATTTATCCCTGTAAGCGTCGATCAGGGCCACGGTCTCTTCCGCAGACCAACATGGAGGCGGAAGGCGGCGGGAGGTGGAGACCGAGGCCGCGTCGGCGGAGGGGATGGCAATAGACGGCAAAGCCAAGGTGGCTGTAGGGATATGATCATCGTTACCGGAGGGAGACGACGGCGAGAACATTGTGGATCAGGAAAAGGAAGTCAGGAGTGGCGGACAAGGAGGAGGAGGGGAAGAGAGAGATAGAAGATAAGGAGTGGTGGAGAGAGAAGGCATAATGAATAGGCGGTGGGTGGGGTAGGGTTTGATAAAAGGGGGAGGCGGAAGGGGGGAGGCGCGGGGATACCGCTTAAGAAGGGGGGGTTGGTGGGGGAGGTTAACGTGCGCCGGGTGAGGCATACGCATTCCTCCGAAAACTAGGGCGGCTCGGAAACGGGTTAATTTTTGAAGCCGCCCACCGCCTAACCGCGTGGGCGGCGGCGGCGGAGGGGCTGATTCGTGGGGCTTTTTCGCGGAGTGTGCTGGTACGGTTCGGACGTCGGCTCTTTCTGTTTTTGAATTATCTCCGTAGCCTAATTCTCGTGCTTTATAATTTTTAAATAAATTTATTGTACTTTATACAAAAAAAAAAAATAATAATAATAAATTTATTCTGCTATTCAAAACATACTGCTACTAAAATAATCTTTCTTTGGATTTCTAAAAAAAAAATAAAATAAAATATTTCTTTGTATTAAAAAAATACTTTGTTTTGTTGTTGTACTAAATTAAATTATCATATTTTAAGTAGGAGGTTCTGAATTTGAGCTCTACATGTTTAACCCTTATTTTTCCTCTCCCCTATCTCCCTCTTGTATATCAAAAAAATAATACTCTCAGTTGCAAAATAATAATAATAATAATAATACTTTCTTCATTTAGCGTGTTCTCTATTTCTTTCTTCTATCCTAAATTATAACCTCCTTTTTTTTGTTAACTTGTGCCAGTTTGATTTAATTTATGGTAGTTTATTTATAAAGAAAATTTACAAAGAGGTGAAATACGTGGTTTATATTTAATAAAAGTTTGAAATTTGTTATTATAAATGATCAGTTGTAAAATCAGTGGTAAGTGAGATTATAATGTACTTTGATAAAAAGGATCAAACAGAACTACACCACTCATTTTATTAAGGGTAATTTACACCTAACGCGTTCAACGTTTCAATGAGTGAGAGATCACATCCCCAACTTTTATTTTTGTTTATGTGGGTTCTCAACATTTACACAAATTCCCACCAAAGATCCCATTAACAAAAGACATTCAACTCTGCCGTTAGCCAACCACGCACAAAAAAGGTAATTTACACTTGACATCTCCAACTTTTCAACTTTTAGAGCTTATTTGATGCTCATTACGAGGTCATATTTATAATGAAAAATTATAATGAGTGAAAATAAGTGGTGTAGATTTAATTGAAATTTGAAATGTATGGTGATTATTGAGCAGTTGTCAAATCAATAGTTAAATCAATGGTAGGTGAAATTATAATGGGAAGAAATAATGAGCTTCAAACAAGCTCTTAATATATTACGTTCTTAACCTTTATTTTTTGTGTTGTGTGTCCTCAATCTTTAAGGAAATCTCTCCTCAAGTCCTTATTGACACTTTTCATCTGTTTAAACTATTAAATTTTTATAAAAAGACAATTTTACCCTATTAAAAGGTTGCGCCCCTTAGGTGAAATTACCTATGTATTTAAATAAACAAAAAATAAAAAAAAAATATAGGAAAATAATCTAAACATTAAAAAGCAAACACCACATTCTACACTTGTGAAATGTTGGTTATCTGAAACCCTGCCAACATCGATGGCTGTAAGCTCTCAGTGTGCCATTGTCAACAACGACATAAACAAATTTATTGACAAAGTAAAATTAATAGTCGTCGACAATTCTTTCATCTCCATCGACCCATTTTTTGGCCAACTAATGGTGGTGTAGATAGTGAGGGAGTCTCTAAATCGGTGTTAAACAATATATTCTTCCGTTGTAATTATTTTTCTCCTTCACTCCCGAAATATTTTTTGGGATTATGGGCTGATTTTGCAACCTAGCTATCGCCGACCAAGTTTATCTTGGACGTAAACCCAACGGCTCCTTTATTATATCCAACGAAGGGTTGAGGTGGGTGAGGTATTTGATTTTTAATTTTTATATGATTTTCCTATATTTTTAATTTAAAAAGATAATAACGATATGAAGACAATTGTACCTAAGGTCCCCAACCTTTTACGAGGGTAAAATTGTCCTTTTAAGAAAATTTAACAAATTAAATGGATGGAAAGTGTCAATGGGAACTTGATGAGAGATTTTCTCAAAGGTTGATGGCCCACAACACAAAAAATAAAGGTTAATGACGTAATCTATTAAAGGTTGGAAAGTTGTGGACGTCATGTGTAAATTGACCTTTTTGTACGTGGTTGGTTAACGGTAGAGTTGGATGTCTTCCATTAATGAGGACCTAGAGGGGAATTTATGCAAAGGTTGATAAGACGCAAAAGCATGAATAAAGGTTGGGGACGAGATCTCTCACTCGACGAAAGGTTGGGGACGTTAGGAGTAAGTTACCCTTTTATTAAAAACACGACATTTTTTATTAATGTGGACATCCCTAATATTTATTTCTTATAGTATTTAAGCCTCTAAAAGTTTCTACTACTTCAGTTTTTTTCTTGAACTTTTAGTTTAATTATCCTCTATATTCTTAATAATCAAATATATTTAAAAATAAATTGATTTGTGCACCTTAAAATCATATGAAAATACATGTGTATCATTAGATATTACAAATTTGTTTATTTAAATATTTTAAACAATTCTCGCAATGAAATTTTTAGAATCAAGATGTCATTTGATCTAAAATGTCATGATAATAAGATGTTAAAAATAAAAATATGAAAAAATAAGTTAATAATAAAAGTGTAAAGAATTAAAAACATAATGGATTATAAGCATAATTAAAATGTTGTGTGGTTAGTAAAAGATGTGATATTAATATAAGAATCCTTTCTTATTAGAGGTGTTTATTAAATAAGGGCATAAGAAGATTAAGTGTTAAGTTTATTTTTTTAATAATTATAGTGCTATAATTATAGTGCTATTAAATAATATGTTGATACCTAAGTATAAGCTTATGGTCAACGATCTCCAGATCAAAAGGCTGGCCCACCGAACCACAAGCTGGCAGCTCAACAATATGGGCCCATGGCCAATAAGCGAAAATCACGAGCTCAGGACCTTTCGGTCTCAGTTCACGAGCTCAAGACCTTCAAGTCCTCTCTCATGAGCTTAAGACTTTCAGGTTCCAGCTCAGGACCTTCAGGTCCCAACTCACGAGCTCAAGACCTTCTGGTCCCGCTTTCACCACCTCAAGACCTTCAATTCTCACCTAACTGAGGTCGTCATGCAGTTCTACAAACATGTTAGTTGGGATGCAACTTGCAAGCCAACTTGCATACCTTATCATTTAAAGCTAATGTGACATCTGCATTTATTATAAAATTGGCATTTGTCTTACACTTGCAGACAACTAGCTTGTAATTAGTCAAAAAGCATGACATCTACCCTAACTAGGTGTACTTACAAGGCTTCTCATTGGCTAAATATTTAAAGATTGTAATCATTATATGCTAATTCTTATCATTATATGCTAATTCTTACACTATAAATACAAAGAGATCTACCAAATTTACGGATCCTCCCCATTTTGCAACATATTTGTCTTCTAAAGCATTTACTCATCTCATTTATTCTCTCATAAATTTAGCAACTTCACTATAAATTTCACGTTTATTGCTTAAGACAATTCAAATACAAATTTCATGCGTAAACAAATTTGCTTGTTGAGTCAAGGTAAAATTTGGAATTAACAAATTGACGCCGCCTGTGGGAAGTCTTACAAAAATCCAGCTCAAAAGTTCCGGTAACCTAAAATGAGTAAAAAACGCACTCAAAGTGAAAGAACGAGAAGTCACAATATTGAAATCCCCCAAAATTTAGAAGACAAATAAGGACATCAGAAGCAAGACTTCGTGACCAGCTTCTGAATCTGAAATCGAAGCTTTGAGGAGGCAAATTGAAACTCTTGCCCAGAAAGTTAGGCAGCTTCAAGAATAGCAGAACCCGCCATCTCCTTCAAGCTATGTGAGCGAGTCCTCACAAGAAGATTTTTCCTGGTGAGCTGAAAATGTTCAGGGGACACCCCTCAGGCTAATCCACCAAGAGAACATGTGAGAAGACGGTTGAATTTTACTTCTTCAGCCACACAAGGCTCAGCTTAGCCAACTCCTAGTGCTCGAGGAGCTGTAACCCTGACATATATGGATGATGACAGCGTATTCTGGAGGTTAGGACCTCAACCGCAGTGAGGTCCTAGACGACAACGATCACCTGAACCCCTACAACCGAGAGATACATGCCAATGGTGAAGGAGTCCTTTCCTCACCCAGAGTACAGTTATGGGTCAAGCCACCCTATAGAGCTCCCCGGGAGACAGCAGCCTGCTTCTCAGCAAATCTACGAGCTAGATTACCTGAGGAAAATGCTCAAAGACCTGGAGCAAAAACAAGCAAAATGAAGGACGCTAATGACTTTTGGGGAAGACCGTCACCTTTTGTGCCCACAGTCAGGGATGCTATTATGCCACCAAAGATGAAGCTCCGTCAAATTGGGACCTACAATGGAGAAACCAATCCTATAGCTCACCTCCACCACTATGTGTCATGGAATTAGCTACAAAACGCCACGGGTCTAGTAATGTGCAAGATCCTTGTACTTACTTTGGAGGGGAATGCTCAGACTTGGTATGAAAACCTAACTCCTGGCTCCGTACATAGCTGGGAACAACTGTCCTCGGAGTTTGCTACCAAGTTCATGAGGTCAAAGGCCAGGACTACTCCTAAGGAAATGCTTGGAACTATTAAGCAAGGAAAGTCTGAAGCTCTCAAGAGTTACCTCGACCGCTTTAACAGACATGTCATGACTATAGAAAAAGTAGTTGATGAATCACTCTTGATCGCGGTCAAATCAGGGTTATACCAGGACACGCGCTTTTGATGAGCCATGCATAAGGACCCACATTGCACCTATAAAGAACTCTTGAGCAGTGCTGAAGAAGGTATACAGGGAGGCCTAAAAGCTGATCTATCCTTAAAAGGCAAGAAAGACCAACTCAAGACGGAGGGGCCATCCATCGTCTCAAAGCCTTTCACCTAACTCAACACCTCTATTGAGCAAATTTATAATTTATTGAAGAATGATCCCATCCTGCCAAAGGCTAAGCCTATTAAGAAGCCTTTGAAGAACGCAAATCAGACTAAGTACTGCAAATATCACACAGCGCCAGGTCAGAGACGGATAAGTGTAAGTACCTCACGCAAGAAATAGAGAAGCTCAATAAAAGAGGATACGTCGGTGGCTGATCGCTAAAGGCAGAATAGGCAGGCTCGTCCCCAGGCAGACCTCAATGCCCAAGCTCTACAGAACCGACCTCCAGTTGAGATCCACGTTCCAGTCAGCAGAAATCAGAACATGGAGTGTTCTAAGAGACAGCGGCGAGGTCTTGTGAGAGAAGGCTAGAAAAGGCTCTTTTATATTCTATAATGAGGATACATGCGATACATTGCATTTGAAATACTATCAACAAAAAATTGCCATGTTTTTTTCTGCCTCAAGTACTAGGTTGCGACAAAAGTAAACTGATAAGCGAAGCTACGAATCCATGTGAGCTCCAACTTCCAAATCATCATTTAGCGACCTGACACTTATAAGAATATAAAATTTTATATTCGTCTCATACATGATCTCTGCACTCTTGGTACCACATGGGCTCGTAGATACACCTAACAAGCTGATGACCTGGCGGTATGAGCCTATGGGGTAACTCCTAAGGTCAGCACCTGAGCTCAACAGGACAGCACCTAAGGTCAGCTCCTGAACTCAATAGGATAGCACCTGGGGAAGCAGCTCCTGAGATTAGCTTTTGGGCTTAACAGAACAGCAGCTAAGGTCAGCTCCTAAGCTCAATAGGACAGCACTTGGGGGTAGCTTCTGAGATCAGCTCTTGAGCTCAATAGGTCAGCACCTGACCTATTGAGCTCAAGAGCATTTGTTCCTCTCATTTATTCTCTTATAAATTCACCAAGTTCACTATAAATTTCACATTTATTGCTCAAAACAATTAAATTACAAATTTTCCTCGTAAACAAATTCGCTTGTTGAATTGTTTTGAGCAATAAACGTGAAATTTACGGTGAAGTTCGTGAATTTATGATAGAATAAATAAGAGGAGCAAATGCTTTAGAAGACAAATATCTTGCAAAATGGGGAGGATCTGTAAATTTGGTGGACCTCCTTGTATTTATAATGTAAGGATTAGCAAATAATGATTGCAAGCTTTAAATATTTAGCAAATCAGAAGCCTTGTAAGTACACCTACCTGAGGTAGATGTCTTGCTTTTTGACTAATTGTAAGCTAGTTGTCTGTATATGGAAGACAAATGCCAACTTTATAATAAATGCAGCTGTCATATCAACATTAAGTGATAAAGTGTGCAAATTGGCTTGTAAGTTGCATCACAGCCATGACGTATGTAGAATTGCATGATGACCTCAGTTAGGTGGGAACTGAAGGTCTTGAGCTTGTGAGGCGGGCCCTGAAGGTCTTGAGCTCATGAGCTGGGACTTGAAGGTCTTGAGCTCGTGAGTTTCACTGATTGGCCATGGTGGCCCGATGGGCTAGCCTTTTGATCTGGAGATCGTTGACCATGAGCTTACACTTAGGTATCAACAGTAACAACTGTGATAGTTCAAATCAAGAAATAGAGAGTGTCAACAAATAATTCAAATATTCTCAGAAAAATTAATTTTTGAATAACGCTTTTTCATTAACCACAATATTTCAATAACTTGGGTTGGTCAGTTAGGTGACACAAAGTGGAGAATATCTTTTCTCTTACTTTCTTTTTTTCTTCCCCAAAAAAAGAATTGTTTTTGTTTCTATTTTTTATTTAATGTGAAGGGTAAAAAAGCTATTTTTTTCTTTAAATGATCAAAATAGACTGATTTTGTTTATAGAAATATTTTTTGAGAGTTTTTTAAAAGGTTAGAGACGCTATAAATTAAAAAAATTTAAAAAAATTACTACATTTCACGAGGCTGAGGACCTTTTGAAAGTTATCCAATAATAAGAGTTAAATTTGCAAATTTTCTATTACTTAAGTATTTTTCTAATTTGTGACTCAGGAAAAGAGTATTTTTCTAATTTACTTATAAGTCAATTACTTCAGCTGTTGGGAGAAAAATAAAAGTCAACTACTTTAGCTTCACACTTTTTACTCGGTTGGTTGACCCAAAAAAAATAAAAAGGGGAATTATATTTCCACCACAAACATTGATGCTCCCACTACATTTTGTTAATAACTTAAATACCCCTAAACCAAGTTACATAAATAATCTTATTCTTTAAATTTTTTTAAATTAATATATTTAATATACGTTTTTTCCCTTTTACACCAGCAAATCCCAAATTCTATGCGTGAAGCCATGAACAGTCTCACCACCAAATCCCAAATTCTGTGCGTGAAGCCGTGAACATATCTAGAATCTGACGGAAGAGCAAAGTAGCGAAAGTGACTGACCTTAACAGTAAATCAAATACAGATGTTGGGTTATTCCCTGATTGAGCAGCCATTTTGAATTCTTCTCAAATTAATAAGTAAAGAAAAGCAAATCAAATCGGGGGGTTTTCCAAATATTTCTGGATGTGGAGTCTGATGTGAGTTTGAAAGAATTTGACCAGAAATGGTGTGTTTTACTGTAAACATTTTATCAACCAATTGTTTGATAACACATGTACGTTTGTTTGTTTGTTTTTTTTTTTTTTTTTTTTGGACATCTTGTTTTTAGTTTTTAAAATGTGGGTTAATAAGGTAAATGTAGTGTGGTGTGGTGATTAAAAATATAATTTAGTTGTGGTTGGAATAAAATATGGTGGGAGGATTAATTTTTGTGGTCAGAATATAATTCCCCAAATAAAAATAAATAAAAGTGTTGCTCGGTTGAAAAAATCAAGCAAAACCATAGTCTGATGTGGCACATTAAAAATTTCCAAATTGATCCCTTTACATGTCATGTTTGGATTCTTTGGTATGTGGAATCCTTTCCATCATTTATTTCCATGAGCTATATAGGTTTGAATGAAAATTTAAATTTGATTAAATATTAAATTAAATACTAATGACGGAAATTCATTACTTTCAATATATATATATATAATGGAGTCCCTTTCTAAAATAATTTGAAATTTTTGTAACAAAATCTATCACATGCGTGGTGTGTATGGATACACGCCACTGTGTATTGAAGGTTTTTGAAAAATTTTCATATCTATTATATATGGTCACTTTTCAAAACTTCTTGAGGTCAACCCCGAATCCAATTTAGATTGGTCAGTTTGTTGGTTATGACAGGTTTAGTTGAGTAGGAAGATGCCGTCTTATGTGAGTGTATAGATACACATTACGTGAATAGACCGTAGATGGTATGTTATTACACAATGATGAAAAATTCATCAATGATGACAATCACCATGCAACGTCTTGTTAATTTATGAGTTCATCAAATTAATTTTATCGTTATATATTTAGGTGCTATTTGCGAACTCATTTGAATGAGAAATAAAAGAGAGGATAAGTGTGATTGAATGATGGATATTTATACAGTATATGAATGTCTCATGAAATACGTGGATGTAATTGATTTGACATATTTTTATGTAAAAGTAGAAATTGTTTGCAAACCTGATCATCTAACCGGAAATTGTTTGCAAACCTGATCATCTAACCGTACATGGAATGCCACGTCACACAGAATTCAATCTATAAAATCTTTCATTTTTTCCCCAAATAAAAACAACTGCAGTCTCAAGCTTTAAGATTGGAAAATTGAGCTACCATTTAACTTAGCAATTGCAGAAATCAATCCCTCAGCCATTCAGGTAGTGTGGTTACCAATCTTAATCTTTAAAAATGAAATTTTGACTTCAACTATGAATTTATGAATGAATTTATTTAGAAAGATGATTATGATTTTTGATAATTTCTTATCAAGTGGTAGATTGGATCAATATAGAAACAGGGACATGTCTTAGTAGGAGCGCACTAGGCTACAGTCTAGTCTAGTCTAGTCCAATAATAAAAATGTCTTAATAAAGTTTTATTGTAATTTTTTTCCTTGAAAAATAAAATAAAATAAAACTGTTTTAACATAATAGTCATTTAACTATTTATCCTTAGTATTTTCAAAAAAAAAAAAAAAAATTTATCCTTAGTAATCAACTAAACCTATGTAAAATTTTAACTTAGAAAGAAGTACCACCGCTTCACATTTTACATCTCATTTGGGATTTTTAGGCACTTGGCAAGTAATTTTCCTAAGTTCTTTAGATCTTTGCTCGAACTTTTTCATTCTTTTCATTTAGGCTATATATATATATATATTTAGAGAAATTACAGTCTTTTTAAACTCTATCTCTAGCTTCGCCCCTATTTAGAAATGATATTTGATCTATATAAATTATACAAAATAAGCAATTGGAGACATGCCCACGTCTCCGGTGGCTGATGCCATAAACAATTAAACATTACCCACAAAATGGTGTTAGTCTGAAACAAACACTAACCGTGCTTCTATTTTTCGCCCAATTTCACTCCTAAAAACAAAAACACCCAATAGCCAAACCACACTGAAATTTAATCAGTAGTTTTACGGCACTAAAAATTCCAATAAATAGGGGTATTGAAGTAGTCTCTATCAACATAGTGCATATTCAGAATAAAAATATTAAAAACCAATACGCCTTACAGAGTATAGACAATAGATTAAAGATCAATAGTTACTGAAATTTCTTCTCGTCTCTCCTCGTTCCCCTTTCTAGTACATCCCTCTAGCATATCTTCCAAGATCACAAACCCTTTGATTCATAGATCATATGTTTAAACATAAAAGTATGTGAATCTATTCATACAAATCTTGATCAAAGGAGAAGGATAATTTTGTTCTCTTTTGTCCCTGTCACTCCAGAGAAGAGGGTGTCACATGCCCAACTACAGTTGCAAATATTGTAGCACATGCAAAATGTTCCCTGCCAGCATCAAAATACAACTGTCCCACTTGTCTTCACTACCAAAAAATGACCACATCATTCACTTTTTGTACAGACCCTGAAACCCACCTTTTATTGGCAATCCTTTCCCACACCATTCATGTCCCTTTCCACATTGGGACTTAGCATCAACTCAACCTCTCTCTCTCTCTCTCTCTCTCTCTCTCTCTCTCTCTCTCTGCCAACCTGTTATACTTTTACTCATGAAAGACTCTTTGAATCTTGTTTGGATAACAAATAAATTTGGCTCTTTAGGCTCGATTCTACTTCGGTCTCTGATAGGATCCGGGTCGAAGAAGCAACTTCGCTTGATTATTATGAAAAAAACCCGATAATATACAACTAGAATATAAAAGAAGAGACAAATACATGTGTCGATCTATATACCTGTGAATTAGTTCAAAATATGCCCCAAATCATGACTAGCTCAAAGGACTTGGAAAAATTACAACACAGAGACAATAAAGATTTGCTACAATTGTGGGTTTAAAAATTGCCAACCCAATTTAAGAAGGGAAAACAGAAGCACTACTACTAACCTAACTACATCAAGAATCCGAGTGCATATTTGGTACGCAATACCAGACAATATAACATAAGATTCAACTCGACCTTACCAAACATGCTAAAAATTGCATTAAGCTTAAACAGCAAGCTGCTGCTGCTGCTGTTGTTGATGAGACGACTCGTCTTCATTGAAACACAAATGGAGGTTTGATGATCTTACTGTACATAAGGAGGATTCTGCCATATCAAGATGAGGCTGCATCATCATCGTCATCTCTCTTTGAAGATATGAACAATATGCATAGAAAGTGTTGGGTTTCACATTCAAGTTGAATCCCAATCCAAATAGAAAATCAACTTCAAGAAAGTTCATCTCTGTTGTGCTAATTCCCCCAACTTTGGCATAGTAAGCATTGTTGTAATATCTGGATTTTTTTGGCCCACAAAAGAAAAAAAATGAGATATGTCAATTCTATACGAATGGAGATAAGGACGAGTTCTATAAGCCACTGGACACTACGACATAAGATATGTTGTTTCTAAATACTAATAGTGTCTAATACTGAATAGTGACTTCCACTAAAGAAACCCAATTCATGCATTATTGCATATGAGTGAATTTATTAAATTATGTAATGAAATATCATAAATAAATTCTAAATCATTTTTGAACTGTAGCTTTCAGATATGAATGTAAACTTGAGACTTTTGATGATGCTACCATGAGTGGCAGTCTAATTTGAAGAACTAAATGCAGAACACAAGGAAATTTATCAAAGAGAATTTACTGATATATTGATTGCTGGAAATTCGAAAAATGAATCAAATCTGTCGGTATAATCAAGAAAATTAGAGAACAAACCCAAAGATTTCTTGTTGGAAAACGTACTATTCGAGTTCTTTCACAACCAACAAACTAGTGGAGGTAAAATTCGGCTAAAAAATTAAAAAAACCAACAAGACATCAACACAGCCCGAATCGAAAAGAACCCAAAAAACCCGAGAATTCTCCAAGAAACAATCTGTATTTCCATCTTCACCCAGATCAAAAATCAAATTACTAAGATCAAACTCAAGAACAGCAAGATTCTTCTAAGAAAACTTACAAGTCATCCATGAATTTTGCAGCAACCATGACACTAGTGATAAGCAGGCGATGAACGTTGAAAGAATTGATGGGCAAGGCGGGCTGGCGCTGCGTGAACCGATCAAGATACACATAAGCGACTACATAACAAGACGGGCTACAATTTGCATACTTGAAAATCCTATCCAAGTAAGTTTGAATGGAAATACTTGGCCTTGTCAGGCAGTGAAAAACAGAGATCCTCTGTGTCTGGAAACCCGGGTTGAGATCGTTCGACTTGGCCACCCTGTGGAGGAGAGAAGAGAGGAAACTTATGAGCCTGGGCATCACAGTTGGGCTCTCTAATTCTGCCATCGTTGATTTGAAGGTGAATCTTGGAAAGGAATAAAATTGAGATGATGATGATGAATATATAGGGCTTCTGTTTTTAGTTTTTAACTTTTTTGATTTTTCACTGTGGCTAACAGCTTGTACGGTGCGTGGTCGTTGGTTAGGCATGTTAGGTCGAAAATACCCTTGGGAATTTAAAATATGGCTAGCATGTCCTTGTCATGTGTTTTGGGCATTTTGGCTTATTTTTGGGATTCTCGTGAGATGAAATTGAGCTGTGAAGGAGGGGGAAAAAGTGATTATTGTTACTATTATTTTCATTTTCTTTTTCTTTTTTACTTGAAAAGGTTATTATTATGGGTTGTGCTTTTGTTTGTGGGAAAGTGCCCAAGAAAATAAAAAAAATGTATGTTATATTTCTTGATAGATTAGACAAATCGCGGTGAATGCACGAGAGGCGAGGAGCCCATTTGAGGATTCCTACACGTGTTATTTTTAGAGGATGTTTATAGTACATTATTTGGACAAAAAATGTTGACATATGCCAACATTTCAACTAATCGTCCACATCAACTCATGTGGGATTGTAATTGAGGTCACTTTGATTTTTATCCTACTTGCAACTAGGTCAATAGATTTATGTTTTTGTTCTATCAAATCCCTTTGCTTTAAAATATAGACAAGCTTGGTAGGGTCTTTGATGTAATGTTAACATAAAATTCTCATACACCAGAAAATTTGTAACCTAGAATTATTATTTGCTTGTAATAATTTGTGAAGATTGGTTTTTTCTCCGCGTTAATGGTACAGTCGATTGGAAATCTCTCTCTTATTGCATATAAATTACAAATATGGAAACCCTACTAGTTATTCTTATGGAAACCCTACTAGTTATTCTCTTTCTCCACAGAATGAAGTGACCAAATTAAAACTAAAATACATTGGCGTGATTGAATCAGATTGAATTTCGTTAGCCTAATTACACATATTATAAAACTTTAGTGACCTTCATTTCAAATACTTCATTAGTTTTGACCATAGTTATTAAAATCAGACTGGAAAACCGGTGGCCTGCTAACTTGACCGATCCAATTAACAATTTTTTGATACTATGCAATCAAACCGCAAATGACCCGACTGACCCGCCGGTCTTCACACAGAACCGGTAATCCAAAAACTTAAGAATCGCCCGAGTTACTGCACATCAAGGAAATTTAGAATTCTATGGTTAACCTCTATTTTCCACCTAACAGCCAACTTTTAATATGACAATGTTTTTATTAGTAAATAATATTTATTTGTTTCATTTTCACTTGTGTAATGACATTTAATTACAAAATTATAGTAGAATTGACATTAAATGACAATTATTAATGTTATATTTGTCAAAAATAACTCAACGGTTTGATAGGAATTGACCCACCGGTTCGACTACTGAGTCACCAGTTGAACCAATGAACCAATGAGTTAAGTCCTAAACCGGGTCAATGTCTGAGCTGGGTCTGAAAACTATGGCTTTGACTTACATGTCAATAGATTCATAGAAAGAAATTCCTTGATGTGAAAAATCAAAGTATGATAACATGATATGACAACTATGATTTTTTAATTTTTTTTTTAGTTATTACTTATCAAGGGAGGAAAGGAGTTGGGGGGTTGTGTTCTATCAGTAGCTAGCTAGCTAGACCCTTACATGATTGATTGCTTTTGTCCATTTAATTAATGTAATAATTATATTTATTAGAAAGAGATTCATAAAAAAAATCATAAATATGAGTTGTATTAGTATTCTTATGTATAAATCAGCGATTTGATCGCTTACCAAATCCTGAAGCTCAAATAATAGATTTGTAGTTTGGCTTCATCTTCATATGGAAAGATGCAATTAGATTATTTCTTATATTTTTTTTATTTGATTCTAAATTCTAAATCAATAATAATATGATTAATTCAGAGTAAACAATCGAGTCTAGATTAATACACTTTTTGTAAGATCTAGAAATTATTTTGTGCAGAATAAAAATCTTTATAGTGAAGTTTTTAGTGCAAGAAAGTAGATTTGGCTCTTTTGAGTCACATGTTAGAAGGTGACTTTCTTAAATAAATTAGTGATGTATATGTCTTTATCAAGGGTGTAGTGCATAGATTATAATACATTATAATAACTAACCAATATAATACTTAATAGCGTATTTTATAAGTAGATTGAATAATACAGATCAGTATTATTAGTAACTTATAAAAAGGTTAAAATTGGTCTAAGCTCCATGGTTTTGGATTCCCAACCCTTATAAAGGGGATACATTAATATGATTAACACGTGATGAAACAGTTGTATAGATGTTTGGATGTGTTCAAAGTCGAACGTCGAGCCTTTTGACGGTTTGATCTATAAAATGTTAACGCACAAGAAAGTTGAACGTATACACTATTATGTGGAAAATAAATTCTTAAATTTGAAAATTGGAGACCCAAAATCACAATGATTGATATATATATATATATATATATATAGAGAGAGAGAGAGATCAAGTAGTCCAACCTCTCAGGTGACTTGAAATATCGGATTGACATTATCATGACAAGTTGAGAGTGTAGAGTTCCAACTATACAATCTAATTTTTCGAGCTACCATTGAAATCTATGAGTTGTCTGTTTAACTTTTAATGAAACGTTAAAAATGTACATAACAGGCACAGCTCACCTGTAAAGGCTATTTATTGGACGTGGCTTAATGAGATGTTGAGATTGGGTGCAATTATTGACACCCAGTTTCATAAACAGATCGAGCAAGTGAAGAAAAAGTACACAAGAAAAGTACAAACATACATTTATTTAATTCTACGCAGACTTTACAGCAACTTGTCAATTTTCTTGTGCTGGCAATGTACAACTTCAGCTCGACTCATATGACGAAGGAAATCGAGTTAAAAAATCTGTTTGTTACCCTATTTATTTCACAGTAATGATCTACAACTAGACATGCATCTAACACGTTATAGAAACGCTTGACAGTAGATCATTTTCAATTTGTTTCATGTAAACTCTGTCAATATAAGAGCACAATTTGGGTCCTTCCTCACTGCCAGCAAACTCAAATAAAGTAAGAAATGTGGGGGTGTAAAATCTTTCTTTTCTTTTTTTTCTTTTTTTTTTTTTGGGGTGTGGGTGGGGGTAGGGGGCATAAATGAGGAACCATATTCAATCCAATTAGATAACACCACGTGTCCAATTTAAATGTTCCTCCTTCCCCCAGTTTTTTCCCTACACATTATTTGGAAATAACTTTTTTTTCGCATGGTTTTTTCTCCTTAATTTTTTCCCACATTAATCTTGCTCTAGTGTAATACTTGGAATTATGGAATATTTATTTCTTGATGAAGTATCTTATCATTCATTTATGCTGTTAATATGGTCAATATATTTTGCTTCCTTATGAATTTGGATCTTTTTGTCATGACCAATGCTGTTTTCTAGTGTTACCGATTGGACTTTAAGTTTGGAGCCCGACCTCCAATCAAAAGCCGCCAAGGCCAATATATTTTTTTTTTTTGGCTTTTGGGAAATTAGTTTCCGTACTTTTTTCTCTCATTTTCATATTGTTTGTAGTTTTCAATTTTTCAAAATGCTAAAGTTTGTGCATGCTAGCTTTTATATTTCTGAAATCGCATTTTAGAATACAAGAAAATACTAAAAACACCGAAAACAACGAAAACAAATCCTTTAATTGTTACTTCAAGAGTAGAAAACTTAAGTAGTTAAAACAAAAACCGATTAGTGATTAATTTGCCTCGATTTGAACCACCTCTACCATTACTCTATTTCTCCTATCTCCCTTTTTGTATAAAAAAAGGAGTAGAAAACTTAAAATGAATTGAACATCGAAAAAAAAAAATTAAAACAGAAAGGGAAGGAAATATATATTATATCATGAAAAATTATTAGAAGACTTAGGACTCCATGCATGCAGGTTCATGTACGTCGCATTTGCTGTTTACGCTGACCATTTCGTCGAAGGTAAAAGGCAACAACTAAAACTGAGACAGATCCAACCATTATGGCCCAAACCTTTTCCTTCAAACCACCAATCAAATTCAACATCTTGTTTTCCTCCATTTTTCGAACCTTCTTCTCCATCAGCTTCATTCTCATATCCAATCTACTCTCCACTTCTTTTTCCAACCCAATCTTCAACTTCTCCTTCCTCCTCACCACCCGGGCTTCCAATTCTTCTACTTTCTTCTTCAAGCCCCCAACTTCTTTCTCGATTTCACTTGAGAAATAACTTTTATTCTCCTGCAATTTATCGACTTTTGCCTTCAACAAATCCACCTCTTCCTCTGTAGAAGGCTTGACATCCTTGTCGTTGCTCGCTTTTATTTCGTCCAGCATCCGTTTCGCTTCTGATAACTCAGTTTTTAATGCGTGTGATTCGTTTAGTACCGTTTCCAAGGCCCGCTTAAGGCTTACAACATCTTCACCATTCGTCACATCCGAATCTGTAATAGAATTAGAAGCCATCAATTCCTCGACGCTTTTCTTGAATTCCTTCTTATTATCGGAAATCATTTTCTAATTTTGCTGATCATCAGAGTACTCGCCCTTCATCATGATTTCGTCCGCCTCGCCCTTCATCATGATTTCGTCCGCCATAGAAATCCAGCGAGCGAGTGGATATGCGACGGGCCGGAGAAAGTAAAAAAGAGAATTTTGGTTATAATTCTCTTTCGATAATATAATAGGTTATAATTAAGGGCATCTCCGACTCTGAACTCTGTTTTGCAGTTTGACTTTCACCAAAATACAATTTCCCCAACTCCATCTTGCATAAACCTCTTCAAATCCATGTAATTTGTGAATAAAATTCTAGTAGTTCAAGAATAATGTATTTTACTTGTTAGACAATTTAAGGAGCGACATGCGGGTATAAGAGACTCAATTTATTATTAAAAATAAAACCCTTAAACACACATATAAATTTTTAATTGGTCATAGGTTGGACACTCTTGAATTACCAAATTTTGTCGTACTTTCAACCCACTACATAATTTGTTCAATTCCCTAACCTTCTACAATTAAAAAAAAAAAAAAAGCAAAAAGAAAAAAATTAAGTTAGATTAAATGGGGTCAGTTCCAAATTTGGATGCTTGAGATTGCAGGAGCGATTAGGGTTTTTTTTCCCTTTTTTTTTCAAATAAATTGAATTCCAATCGAGACTCCGTTTTGGAGTTTGACTTTCACTAAAAGAGATTTGAAAGGGTAAATTTTACATATGGTTTCCAATCTTTACACTTTATATATATAATAACTAGGTTCTCATTCTTTTTCTTCAATGTCTTTGGTCCTCAACCTTTCATAGATTAAGACCCTATATATAATGCTACTAAAATGACCTTTATTCCTTTTGCTATTTAAATAAAAATAAAAAGAATTTAAAAAAGTGTCAAAATTAAAAGAAGAAAAAAAAAAGGAAGTTCTTCCCTATTCTACTTATCCAGTTACTCACATCACCATAGCTTGACTGGAAATAACAAATTCCGCCAATAAAAATGATACGCCAATAAAAATGATACCTGCATTTTGTTTTTGACTCTCCAATTGATGTCATAACGACATTAGACACCTGGTACTTGATCAAATTTATTGTTATTATTTGAATAAAAACAAAAGAACTCTTCACTCCACCCACTATATATCACGTGGATATAGAGGTGTAAAGCTAAGTGGAGTAACTTGAAATTTTGAATTTTCACAACATTCACATTTTTATTCAATTTTTAAGAATGACTTTTTTCCTTTTCACTTAATCTTTAATTTTTTTCTAAGATAAAACTATTTTGATATGATGAGTAGATTCAGTACAAATCGTTTATTGTAGAAAATACACAACCTGTCTCTCTCATTTATTAGACTGGAGATTAGAAAATTGACGTAAAAAATAAATTTAAATCTTGTTTCTTATTGAATTGGACACCAAAAGATCATTCAATAGCACGAGAAACATGCTCTTGAATTAGTGGTGCCCAATCCAATTGAATGATGACGGACCGGAAAGTCTCTACCAAAACCAAACAATCTACTTCCGGTTGGCTCCTTGGTTGGTGCGCTTATGTTAATGAGCCATGCTCGCATGAATTTAGACCCGACTAGAAAATTTATTTCAAAAAACAAATATTTGAAAAAGAAATGCATGAAATCAACGTGATCGTTCAACATCACTCCGCAGCCCTGGTAAGGATCTAAGAATTTTTGTCATCAACTCTGGAAAAATTCGAGTGCATCGAGTATTTAGTACTCTTTCTCAATCAAAAATCAAATAAAACAACAAAATGGAACTCCTATAGAGGATTGAGCAGATGGCACATTGACAACGTAAAGTAAGGGTGACTAATCGAGCACTCATTCATCATAGGTAATATTAATTCAAGCACTTTTCTCACATGAACCCATTGACGGATGGAACAGATTGGAAAGAAAAATCATTTCTATTTCTAATAAAGTACCAAATTAACATTCTCACTGTAGAAGCTGCTAGACAGACAAAAAGATAGTGATGGTTCCTATTTGAGAGCCCAAAGGGCAACGTACCTAATAGATAAAGGATTTTTCAAACGGGAACTCATCTTGCTTTGAGTAGTTCAATTCGTTTTGGCCAAAGCTGGTGATGAGCACGCACAGGAATCTCGATAGGATACTATCCGTGTAATTCCATTCTGCCAATCATCCTTTTGATGTACCACTCTGCGTCCCGAAGTGATGGACTTGGGTCCGCTCTTCAAATAGGTACCTAAAATCTTTATTATTTGCTTTTAGCCACCGATCGGTAAAGTCTTCTCATTCAAGACGACTGGTTATAGATGGGGCTTATCAGGCCACCACAAATGCACGATCCATCACCTCGTCATAATATCTATTGGAACTAGTCTTGAGTCGGTGGCGGAACTCGGTGCAACCGCGAGTAGAATTGGTCAGACTCGCTCGTGGAACCCACTGGAATCCATAATAGAACCGGTCAATCATAATTTCTAGTTTCATCAGAATTTAGAGTTTCGCTTGCAAGATCCCATCCCACCATGTCCGAATTGATAGTAACCTAACCTCGGATCCAACGCTGAAGCTGGGCCAAGTAAATGGAAATCGGCCAATGGATCAAATGAGACCGAACCCCTCTCTTCTTGCGGATTGCCACGCCTTAGCCTGAGACGGGACTGACTTTTCAGTATCATAGGAGACTCGGGCTGACCATAAGA
>CAVNYN010233436.1:0-28990 GCA_963692815.1 Nyctanthes arbor-tristis
CAAGAAACTCATACAAATATCCCCGAAGTTCAATTTATGTGATCGCACTAATACAAACAAATCTCTTTATCTTGTCTAAATTAATAATTTTTATTGCATAAGCTAACTTAAGCTGTCATCTCTCGAATTCAAAAAAAAAAGTCCATAAATTCATTCATTAATTGACCAAAAAGATGAAGAAAAAACAACACACCAATAAGAATTTAACATATAAATTAATTGCATGAATTAAGCATCGAAAAATACGACTAGGGTTCCAACTAGGTTACATCGTTCGTCATAACTTTAAATCAATTTAATTGCATATCATGAATGAAAACACAAATAAATAAAATTAAGCTCATAACCCAGGTAATTAGATCTTGAATAAGATGAAGAACTCTTACACCAAGCATCTCCGCCTTGAATCTTGAACTCGATCCCCAAGTCTTCAAAGTTATTGTGTTTTTCTCCCTCTTTTCTATGATAGTTTTGTGTACTGTGTAACTCTCCTCTCCTTTTTTCTTCGACCTAAACCCCTTTATAAGAAGCTTAAAACCCCTCAAAAAAAGCCCTAAAGTCTTGCCCAAGAAATACCAAAAATAGAGTCTGAAAAGGATTAGGAGAAAAAATCAGCGTTGGCAGCTCGTATAACCATGTAGCCGCACTTTGCAAAACCTTGCGGCCACACAGTACAAATTTTCCTCTGAATTTCCTTCATTGCAGGCGTAAGGAGAATCCATTCAGGCCACAATTTACAATTTTCAGCTATAAATTTTTTCCTCATTGTTTTGATCCCTAAACTGTAACATCCCGTAAAATTTTAATAACAAATTAAACAATTTGGTCGTTATTTTGATAATGATGGGGGAACTACTTGAATTGCATCAATTGTAAGGTTACAAGATTATTACTTAAATGAACACCAAGAATTAGAATATGACAACGTTATCGTATTGAATTGCATCGATTATAAAGTTACAAGATTGTTACCCAATTGAATGCCAAGGATTAGAATGCAATTATTGACAAACGTGATCGTTATTTGACGATGAATAACCACTTGAATTGTATTAGTTTTGTCCTAAGGTTACAAGGCTAATGCCTAAAATTGGAATGGGGCTATTGACAACGTGATTGTTATCTTTACAATGATTAAATTAGAATATGGTTATTAACAACGTGGTCATTATTTTAATTATGATTGAATAATTATTTGAATGGCAAGATTTCAAGAATGTTACTCAAATGACACCCAGAGAAAGAATGGATTATTAGCTAGTATAATCTAAAACATGACAACCTAAAGGTACAACAATAAAAAGTAGAAGGATCCCGAATAATATGAATCAAAGTACAGTGACTTACTTATAAGACAACACAAAGTATAAGGACTTCTTGAGCAATAAACGAGTGAACCTCGTTTCGCCACATCGCCTCTCTCTGTCTCCCCTCCCCCCTCCCAAATCTCCACATTCATACATCCATATCTAGGCAATTGTCACGCCTTTTATTGAATCTCAAGCCTTTATAAAGGAAATTCATCGAAATACAGTAAAGGAAGAAAAACAACAATTAAAACCTATCAAACACTTAGTTTTGTACTTAGAAAAGACCCTTCTTCATATACATACATATATATATAAGGAATCTAACTTGAAACACCACTTTGATTAAGGTTTTGAAGGCACTTGTCAAGAACTCGAAGAACCATTGGAGAATCAAGTTAAAGAGGTGAGTAACCAATGTTTTGATTTCCTTTTAGCATTCTTCATGATTTTTGATTGAATGAAATGAACATCTATTTTGATGTATTTTAAAGAAAAATTGAATTATTGCATTTGGATCACTAGTTAATACTCTATCCATCTTGTATTTGCTTTGCTTTGTTTTGTTCCATACTACGAGTCATCTAATGATACCGAGAAGAGCGACGATTAGTATGGTATTTGCTTTGCTCTTTGTTTGAAATTCTGGTAAGGGTCAACTGGGATTTGAATGTGGATCCACTTAAATATACATGGCCATAATTGAATTGATATTGAATGATATGAATCTTGCGCATGCTACGGGTAGTAGTTTAACTAGTGATCGGTCCCTCTTGTGCATTCAAAAGCTCTGTACATTCCATGATCTTCTTGAAAATGAATCTCTCAAATGAAGGGTGAATAAAAGGGTTTTGTTACTCACTGAGTACGTTGTACTCACTCATCTTTTCTACAATTTTGTAGATGATTGAAGGCATGATCTTTGAAAAGCAAGCCATGAGTTGGAGGATGTCCGCGAATGGAAGTAGAGTTTTGCATGTAGTCGAAAACGGTCTTTGAAGCTACTATAAGAATGCATTTTATAGTTAAAACAATTTATGAGTTTCATACCTTTTGTGTTAATAAGTATGCCCACATCTCTATAGATATATATATATATTTGTGGTTTATGATATGCAAAACAAGATGAATGTGTAACTTTGTATTGATTAGAAACTCACCTTTCATTTTGAAGGCTTCCCAATGGTTTATCTCGGCTAGGTTAATCATGAAATATACTGATTAACATAACTCGCTGTGTGCTTTATATTTTATTGAAAACCTAGTTGTAATGATTCTTTAAAAAAAATTAAACAACTTGTTAGCTTAAGTAATTAGCCTTATAGAACGTTAAACCATCCAAGGCAAAAGCAATTTGATTGTTTTGTATATCCCGTCCCTGCTATTTGTATTGAAGCTTTTGCTAAAGAAATGGTTAACTGATATATCTAATTCAAGAATATGAGATATTATTAGTGGGGACGTGACAATAGTGGTATCAGAGCAATGTTCCGAAGGGCACTACATGCATAATCTGCTCCGCGCGAGGCATCGACCGACTGGCTTGCAAGTAAGTTACAACTTACTAAACGTATAAATAATTTATATGCCTTTTTAGTAGAGTCTATACTCATTGGATACATGGTAAAAATGGAATAGAAATCAAGTGTAAACTCCTTTAGTATATTGGCAAGGATTTGATCTTCCCTTAGAGAAGGAAAGTTGGAAAAGTTTGATCTTACCAACTCAAGAAAGAATGAGAAAATAAGTCCTACAATAATAGAAGAAATATAACCCAAGGAATTAATTTTGTCAAGTTTTTTGATAATGATATATTGTTTGATAACAATGCTATTTAAAAAAAAAAAATTATGTTGCTCAATGTGGCCGCACCGGGGGAACAGTGTGCCCGCACCGTACAATATGTTTTAGGCAGAAAGGCCGGTGCAGGTGCACCAGCTTAACGGTGCGGCCGCACCAAGCCTAAAGGTGGTATTATGCAGATTTTTTCCAAAAAATTACACTTAAGTCCCTGAACTTCTTGATTTGTTCCCGATCGACCCAAAAGACTTAATTTACGCTCTTTTAAGCCTCGAACTCTATTTCTTTTACATGATGAGCCCTTATTTCAATCAAAAGGATTTCTTTTTGCTCTATTGCATCCAAATTCAGCCAGGTCTTTAATACTTTTCTTAGTTGGACTTAACTTATGAATTTTTGCACTAATCCCGTTATTGACTCTTGAATTTCTTAAGCCTTTGATTGCGTAATGGGACATGCCGGTATATGCACTAAACTTTGACTCTCTTGAATCTCGTCATCAAATATAATTGTTAAAATTTTCCCTTTTTTTTGAGCAATTCGTTAAAATAAAATTTTTGGAAACCAGTCGGATGTCTCAATTTATGAAAAATATAAGTCTTGCTTATTAACGTGTATCCAAGAAATTTAATAAAAGTGACCGGTCAAGAATTCAATTGCTAAATAATTTATGTGGAAAATTTTGAGTCATAAATTAAACTCAATGACAGCTAAGAATTGACCCAAATTAATTGTAATGGGTTAATGGAATTGTTTTCGACTGATGGGTTAAGTGGTCCTAAAGGTATTAACACCTACAGAAATTGGTTGTAAACAATAGTGAATTTTAGTTGTATTTTGATCTCTTGATTTGATAATTGGAAATTGAATAGATAATAAACATATATGGCAAGGACATGGCAAGTAACTTGAATTCAGTCCCTCGACTTCTTTCGAATTCTTGTTTTGACCTATGATTTCTATTGATTACTAAATACTTTGAGGCAATATACAAGTATGCCTAAACTTGAAGCATTGTTCATTTTATGTCCTTTGATTTGACCCATTGCCCCCTTCATTGTTGTGTCCCGATAAACCTTTGGATGACGTTCCAATGTATCTTGGAACGTTTGCTCTCTTATCTAACATTTCTAATGTTCTTCAAACCAAGAATTTGCCTTGCTGGACTTGATTTCCGCACAAAAAAAAAGCTTTGAAAATCCCTAAGATGCCAAGAATATTACCTAGAATTGTCATTCATCATGTGGTTCTCTGAACTACTGAAAAACTCTTGAAATAATATCTTTTCAGTTTCTGCTAGAAAAAGGCCATACCCCTTGAAAGTCTATTCAGGCAAATTGTTTGAATAACTTATTTTCTTTTGCTAGGCCCAATACTCATTTTGTATTTCTCGCCTGAAAATTTTATTTCTTTGGAAATAACACTTTTGCTTATAATTGATGGACATTAACTCTTTTCCCTATGTATTCTCAATAAACACATTGTGCTTTATTCGTCAACAATAACTTCACTACTTTGTACTTGAGCTTCGGAACATTCTCTTTTCTCGATACTAGCAACCTCTTTATTTTGAGATCATAATTTCTTGTTAACCCTTCACTGGATTCTAAACCTATTCATGTATTATTGAGAATAGTTCAACCATGAAAATTCTCTTTGATAAAAGATGGAAACCCCATGGCGATGACGTTCCATTGAAATATGACTTGATATAAATCCCTTGTAAATTAAAAGTTTGGGGAAAAGTATGTTTCTCTTCTTCTCCTTTCTTTTCTTGCTCTCATTTACTTTTGATCGTTCTTGATTGCCTACTCAAAATCTTGGAATCTTCTTTGGCCTTCCTACTATTTTTATTACCTTTTCCTGATTACATGCCTTTATTTAACGCCTTTTGTTACCATTTGATTAAACTCATGTGATTGTTTGATTATTGCCTATCGACAATGATTCTTCTCACAATTTCAAAAATCTTAGTTGCTTAACAAAAGACTTCATGTTTCCGCCACTGTTCCTTTCAACTTGGTTCGATTACAAGGGACATCAACTCTTCTATAGTTCTTGATTATTTTCCTTGTTAACTTCCCTCATGCCAATGTCCCTCTATTTTATTTGTTATCTAAAATGCCTTTGATATATGAGTTCATATTAGTACCTTGAAAAAAATTGAAATTTGGGGAGAATTTGTTTCTTTTATTCTCCTTTCCTTTTTCTTGTTCTTATCTACTTTCGATCATCCTTGATTGCCTACATGATATCTCGGAATCTTCTCGGCCCCCTATTACTTTTATTGCCTTCTCTTGACTACATGTCTTCGTTCAATGGCTTTTGATACCGTTTTGATTGAGCTCATGAAATTGTTTAGTTGTTACCTATTGACAATAGTTCTTTTTGCAATTTAGGAAACCTTATTTGCTTGACACTGGATTTATGCAAATTTGAAGTAATTTTGTCCACGTACCCTACTTCATGTTTCCACCTATTTTCCGTTCAACCTTGTTTAATCTCATGGGACATCAACCCTTCTATGGTTTTTTATTATTTGCCAACGTCCCTCTATTTTTGTCAAAACCGATTGGTTTTTCCTTCTTGCCTTGTTAGTCCTTGCAAATTGACTTGAAGCGCAAAATGAAATTTTGAAGTTCAACTTAACGAAAGAAGTATGGAACACTAGCTTGAAGTTGAAAATAGACTCAAAATAGTTTTGAAAGAGTACCATTGAAGAAGTTGAACTTTGCTAGTTGTTATTCGTGAATAATCAACAGGTAGTCCTAACCCATTTTGAATAAAATTTGAATAAAATTTTGGGTAATTGGATTGTTAAAATTTTGAATATTTGTTCAACCCGATTTTTGAGAACTTACGGTATACTTGGGTTAAGTACGTTAAGGAGGAAAAATAAATTTGATTTTAGGAACTTCGATACTGAAGAAGGATGGAAAACTCATGTAAGAAAAAGGGGACTAATCACTCTAGTGCCATGCATGCTCCTAACAGTAAAAGAAATGAGAGTGCGTAGCGGAAACAACTTATGTACTGATGGAAAGAAAGCAACCTACATAATGATATTACGAAAGAGAAGTGGAAAGGAGTATCTTCCATCCGGAGACTTTGACGAAATCTTGAAAAAGCAAACATATGCATATACGTACATTGAATAACTTTCAAACAATTGTCAATTTCGAGAACGATATTCTTTTAAGGGGGTAGATTCGTCCAGCCCCTGGCCACATTACTCATGGAATCAAATAGGTTCCCGGGCATGCCCTTGAGTGCATTCTCGAAAGGCTTTTTGGCTAAGTTGAAGCTAAGTAGAGCCTTGGGCTTCTTCACCTGGACCTTCTCCAACATGGAACGACGAATGGGGTGGACCGGGAAGTAGAGGTCCTCAGCGATTAGATCTAGTAGGCCCTTTTCCTTGTCAATCTGCACCACCCTGGTCGAATTAGAAGCTAGAGAAGCGGATGTGGATTGGGGACGCATGGGGCTGTGGACCGCTTGTTGGCACTTTGTCGAGGACAGATCGGAAGAGCACACGTCGAACTCCAGTCACCTGAGATCTCTTTCTAGCGATGTTCTCATCCCTCAGTCTCTTCTTTTCCTCCTTTTTCATAGCCTCAACCATCTACTCAGCGGTCCTCTTTCTCTTGGCCCACTTCTTCTCCGCCTCGCGAACTGCTTATTTTTCGCCCTTGGAGAGGTGTTTTCCCCCCTGAAAATATCAAGTATCAAGTCAATGAAAACAACAAAATGAGGTCGCTCAAAAAGAGAAAAAGGAAAGGGGTAGCTTACAGTTGTTGGGGTCATTGGAAATGTGCTCAGTTCTTGGAACTGATAGACCAGTACAGATAAAAAATCTTCTTCTGCCAGGTGAGCAACATGACAGTCTTGATCTTTCAACCCGAAAATTGCCTCGACCTCTTTCTTAAATGTTGAAGACAGTAGCTGACCTCGATCACACCTGACAAGGAAAGAAATAGAGTTAAGCATTAGCTCGCTAGCTCTAATAAAACATTAACATTTTTTTTTTTGGGAACTAGAATTAGCTCGTTAGCTCTAATAAAACATAAACTTTCTAATAAAACATATACTTGGGAGCAACTTACTGGGTTTTCTATAACTCGTTGGGATGCTCGTGTTCTCATACCTAAGAATTTGCGGGGTCATTCGCTCACCTCCCACCCATATTTCCAGTGTGAGACTGATTCTGAGACCCCCTTTACCAAGTTTCCACACAGGTCTTGAGCTCCGGCTTAAGGGCTCTTAGCCAAATAAAACCATCCCTTGCCACCAGACGAGGACTTCAACGTATAGTATGAATTGAGGTCCTCAGGGCTGGGGTACTCGTATCCCTTGTGTTGCCAAAGGGCAAGGACTCTAGTTATGGTCCTCTACCTAGATGGAGGGATTTGTGTGATGGCAACTCCTGAGTACCTCAACTGCCTAGTCATAGGCAGTAGAAGCGGTACCCAGAACCCGGCTTCGAACATTTTTATATTTGCCACCACACATCCCCTAGGTAGTGAGACGGTAGGGCCACACGATCTAGCACACGATATTTTTATCGTAACGCTTGCAAATCGGCCTCCCTGACCTAAGAGGGTATGTGTTTACACATCTACAGCAAGACCTTCTCACGCACCACTATCGCCGAAGGTCACCCATTGGAGCCGCCTCGGCCTTATCAATATCATCTTCCCTGTCACTCTCCTCACTCGTCCAATCAACTTGAACATCCTCACCCTTGAATCAACCCTATCCTTTTCACTAGACCACTCAACATTTACCTGGACCTCCTCTTCTTTCTGACTCCCAAATTGAGAATCCTCTCTATTTTCCATCTCACACAATCACAGATTTTCAAGCAGACGGAATTTTCTAAAATCCTCAAAGACCCAAAATCCTAAGTACTAAGCCCCCTCCCCCACAAAAACTTCGGAGAAAATAGGGGAAATATTTGCCTTCAAGAAGAAATCTCGCAAAGTTTCAGAAGTCTGTTGGGAATTACAAGCTTCTTGAAGAGGTTGTGAAATTTTTTCAGAGAAGTCTGTAAAGAGGATTAGCAAAACAAATGAGCGTAAAGAGAAGAAGACAGCAATGTGAAGGGTATAAATAGGGCTGGAAAAGAGAGAGAGAGAGAAAGGCAGATGCATGCCGTCTCGATAAGAGAAGAGACACCAATCAAATGATTACTGCTTACAGTTCCCAAAACATGCCATTCCGTTAGGCGGCTGCCACGAGGAGGATTAAATCAGATCAAGAGTTTCAAAATTCAAAGAGTTTAATTTTAGGCGGCAAAAGCCCTAAGCAGAATAGCAAGCAGACTTTCGAGGCCCAGGAACAGTGACCTTGACGGGGCATTTTGTGGTCACTAGGTCAAACAGGTCAACGAAGTTTGGTAGTAGGCCCCACATGCCCTCTTGTGCCCAACAACCTAAAAACCTGGTAGGACTCAATGACCTAATGACCTGAAGGTCACCAGCCAATTCCAGGTTCTTATCATTCAGCTCATTAGGTCACTAGGCCCGTAAGGTCGTTCCTTGCTGACTCCGAAAAGTGTCAGCTGGACAGCAACTTGCAAACCCAGATGCGAGCCTTATCACTTGTGGCTGATGGTATTTCTTCATTTATTATAAAGGCGGTGGTTGTTTTCCCCGTGCAGTGTTTAGATAGAAATTAGTCAAAAAGCTGGCACATAACGTTGATTAGGCTCACACGCATCTCTCATTGGCTCGTACTAAATGCTTGTAATCATTACAATCATGAAAAATACATACTATCGATAGGGGGAAAATGCATGAGACAGGGTTCCTCTCCCTCACTTTGACAAACATTTGTTCCTCTGGCATTTACTCTATTTGGATCTTCTTTATAAATTCAGAAATCTCATTTACTCCTGCATTTATTATTTGAGTAAATTCAAATATAAATTTCCCACATAAGCAAATTTCGTTTGTTGAGTCAAGATCGAAATTTGACGTCAACAAATTGTTTTAAATGCTTTCAATAGATAGGTAGTTGTATAACAATAATTAATTAGGAGCACATATGAAAATAAAACATTAAATACATACTCAATAGGATAAGTAGACTATCTTTTCGAGACAGACCAAAATAGAATAGTGGACTATCTTTTTAAAATGGTGGGGGTATCATATTTTCATTTAATGTTCAGTCAAGATTTCAAAGATGGCTTTAAGTCCACTGGAAATTTTTGTAGGCTTGAATTTAGTCGTAGGAAATTCCCAACTGATTTTTAGCCATCATAAATCTTTCATTGGTAATGCAGCCATTTTTTAGATCACGCAAAAAAAGGAAGGCGATGAATAAGAGTTGTTTGCAAAAGCTAAATGGCCAGTCATTTTTTTATAAAAAAAGAATCAAACTGCAGAGCCAGAATTCGCCGTTAAAAGGTCAAGACATTTGTAGTCTAGTGGCATCCTTATTAGTTGTTTATACCCTTGATCAAGAATTCAATTCCCCTCCTCTAATATCCCTTGTAATGTCAAACAAAAATAATAATAAATAAAACAATTCGCCGTTAAAAGTCTTGACTTCACTAAACAAGAAAAATTGGTTTTTGCTACGAAATGTATTACAATGGTTACAATACCACTATTAAAAATCCTTTTAAAAAAAACGTGTGGTAAACAAACTTTTAGTATATACACCTTAATAATTAAGTGTATTTTCAACGACATTTATTCTTAACAAAAACCACAATATTTTGAGAATGTAATAAATGATACACTTTCCCCACTTCTTCTTAGACCGCGGTTAAAAGGTAATAATGATATATTACATATGTGTGTGTGTGCGCGCGCAAATAACCCGGCAAAGCAAAACACCCTACTTCCTTCCACCAAACATTTTTCTCCAAATCAAATTAAAAATTGCATCAGATAAAATGCTAGGGAGACCAAATGGAACCATACCTCAAATCAAATATTTCTCTGATTTAGAGCTTGATTGGATACTCAACAGAGAGATGCCACATGTCTTGGAAGAAGAATCAACTCTAGAATCAAAAATATAGGTGCAACAAACAAAGCGAGAGTTTAAATGACTTAGACCATCTTCCGATGATTGCTAAAACCCAAACCCTTTTGCCCAGAATGATATTTGTCGAAGCCTCTGATTTGTCCACCTACGAAGTTGTAGCTGTGGGAGGTCACAAAGGTCAGATCGCTGCAACCTTTAAAAGAACTTGTTATTAAGCTTAATAGAGGTTTAATTTTTTTTTTTTTGAAGTACAATTATAATTCGCATCATGGCATTACAAGTGCATATAGATATATATCCTTCTGAAACACAGCGCACATAAATCAACAATACAAACTCTATACAGGGGACTACATGAAATCAAACTCCTATACATGATACTACACACTACATATAAAATATAGACAAAACCCCACATGAGGAGAATCGAACCTGAGACGTCCCAGTGCCTCAACCTTAGCCCTTTAACCAAATGGGCTAAGGCCTCATTGGAATAGGTTTAATTTTGGGTTAATTAGGTACTTCAGGTAGTTTAGGGGCCTCATTGTAAAAGTCAAGAGGTGATGGTCCCTTTTTTTAGCCCACCCACCCATGCATCCAAACACCGATTGCCGATCTTTGGTGGTGGATGGGTAATCAGCCAATTTGGCTGTTATTAGCCAGCGGCCTTCCACCGATCAACTCTCCCTATCAAGACGTCATGAGCCCAGCCATCTTAGCCACCGTCGGCTGCCCTGGGATGGCATTCTCGTTCTTGGTTCCTCGCTGTCGCCATCGCCAAGCCAGCCATCTTCCTAGTTCCTGGTTCCTCGCTCTCGCCGTCGCCGTCGCCGTCCCTAACCCAGCCATCTTAGCCTCCACCGAAGGCAGCCGATCTACGAACCAAACGCCTGGGAAAGAACTGCCAAGGCATGGCAGAGTTTGTTCAGTGGATCAGAGGTCGTAAATCACGATGGTAGCGTTGGTGGTCACGATAGGGTCGCGGTGAGAGGTCAGATGATGGCCAAGGCATGGCAGAGGCCGTTCGGTGGATTTGAGGCCGTGATGATAGTAATGGCGGTCGTGGTGGGGTCGCAGTGTGAGCTCAGTGGTGACTCAGTTGTGTTGTTGTGACTCGGTTGTTCCGCCGATTTGTGATGGTTGTGTTGTTGTGACTCAATTGTTCCGTCGAATTGTTATGTTATTGTGACTCGGTGTTTTGGTGTGTTGTTTTTGTTGTGACTAGATGTTTTGGCGAGTTGTTTTTGTTGTGACTTGGTGTTTTGGTGTTGTGTTTAATTTGAGTTGTTTTTGTTGTGACTTGATATTTTGATGAGTTGTTTTAGTGTGACTTGGTGTTTTGACGAGTTATATTGATGTGACTCGGTATTTATGCGAATTGTGATTGTTGTATTGTAAATTGTGATATCATAATGTAAAAACAATTGAAACACCTGATTTTTCAAAAAAAAACCATCATGTACCTTAATTTTAAAAAGTGTTTACAAAACCTTTGTATTTTTCAAGACACCCCTTTAATTTTTTAGATGCTACTTTAGTATTACAAAATAATATTGTCAAATTGATTGTCTAGATTAGATAGGCCAAATCATCCAAAATAGCCATAATGCCTCACAAAGTCCAAGTGCCCGTGACACCCTCAAATTTTTTTTTTTTAAATATTACAAGGGAAATTGGGGAGGGAAATTGAATTCTAGACCTAGGATGTGAGAAACCCATTTAAATGCCACTAGACCACTTAGGTCTTGACGTGACAACCTCAATTAATATAGAGGAAATTAAATAAATTACTTATTTTAAGATAAGGGTCTCATCTACACCTATAATTCAAAATTATTTGTAAATTTACCGTTCTAAATTCTAAAGATACACCTTTTTTATCTTATTTTATATTAATTATGAATTTATTTATAATAAAAATATTTCTATCATTTGTTATTTTTAATAGTTATTTATTTAATAAAATCAAACACATACACATATATACCCAAAACCCTAATTATATATATCCCACAACCTTAATTCTTTTCCATTCATCATCTCTATCTCAACCTATACTATAGCCTCCACTACCCTAGCAACCACTATCGTCGTTGCTACCACCAACAATACAACACCTTCAATCAGATCAATAGGGCCACTGTTGTTCGCAACATAAGATTGGGAGGCCCTTTGATCTGATGCTACGAACAACAGTCTTGTAGCAACAGCAGCTGATGTTTCCTCCAGAACAGCAACGACTGCTGTGTTGCCGCCAGAATAGTTTTCGGCGGCCGATCCAACCGTACACACACACACTCTCTCTCTCTCGAATTTTTTTAATCTTGATTTTCGTGTTAGTTTTTGGGTGTTTTTTGTTACTGTGTTAAGATAATTTTATAGATTTGTTTTTGTGTGACCATGATACCCTTTTTAGGTAATTTGTGTTACCATGAATTTTCAATGGTAACAAAGTTTTTTTAGTACATTATTACTGAGTTTCTGTTACTATGAAATTTCAACAATGTTTTTTTAGTTAAATTCCAATGGCACGACAAGTAGCAGCACCAATTGGGGCGACTCTTATAGCAACGACCATGATGCCGCCTCTAAAAGGGAGGTCAATAGCAATGACCTTGAATATTGCTTCCATATGTCAAACGTATTACAGAGGCGACCTATTGTCGTTACAATAAGTGAAAATGTCGATGCTATAGCTCTGGTCTATAGTACCAGAGCTTAAACGTTGTTATACATATCCACTATCGTCTCGTAAGGTGTGGGTAAAATAGTCTTTTTGCAAGCTCTATATATATTTCCACCATGTTCTAAACATTCTCCAGATAGAAGCAAAATCCCTAGATTTTTTCCCTCACATCTGACGGTCATGGTTCACCAACAAGCAATCTTCTTCGGCGGAATCTCATCTTCTCTGGTGGTTATTGGTTCTAGATTGGTAGCAGGCAGGTTGGTTCCTCTCGCTCCTTTTCCCCTAAGTTTCTCAAAGTTTCAATTCTATAATCACATCAATTTGGATGTTCTGTTTCTATAACTGATTTTGAGTTCCTTTTCTCGTTGTTGTCTCATTCCTTCAGTGGATTTGTGCTTCGTGTGGTAGTCCGTATGATTTGACGAGTTAGGGTTGTGGTCGGTTCTCCAACTGTCTGTGATTTTTCTTTTTTCTTTTTTCTCAATTTGATTTCGGGTTTTTCTCTAAATTGAAATTAGTTTTTCTAATAATCAGTTCTATGCTTGCTTTGGGCCGGTGCTTTGTTATGTATTATGTTGCTTAGGTTTTTTATTTGCCTTTGTTCCTTTGTGAGCTGCTAGTTTTTTCTTTCCTTTTGGAGAATTCCTCATGCTTGTACTAATTATTTTAATATGACTAATAAAATTTCGTTTTTCAGGGAGAAAAAAATGTGAATTCTATGGCACTTTTAGTTAGAAATTTTTATGTGGTGTAATTGGATTTTTTTTTTGGATTTCGAATCTCCTTGGATTACTATGTAAATCCCTCTTTGCTTTTTGTCTTGGATACTATTTTACTTTAAAGGCTTTTTGATTACCCAGGTCAAATTTTGCTAAAGGGTAAATGTTCTTATTGGATTTATTTGGTTCCTCCTGATGTGTAAATTAATGTACTAATTAGGATTTATTTTGCCCATGTAAGTATTCATTTTATAAAAATGTTTGTAACTTAATTTGGGCAAAGATGTAAAGGTCTATTAGAGGATTGTATATACACTCATTGGTCTATTTATTTGGCACAAGAGATGATGGAGATAGGGAAGGAGGGTAGTAGGCACAAGTTAATCTACCAGAAACATCACTTGAAGACCAAGAAGTAACAAATAAACTTAAAAGGAACAATGGAATCTAGTGCAAGAATGGATAAAAAATGTTGTCTATGTTCATGGTAAGATAAAAGATGAGCCAATTTTACCTCGTCCAACAGAATTTTGGGTAAATGCATGAGAGTTCAACAAGTAATTAAGTGGCCACTAAATATAGTCTCCTTTTTTTGTTTTAAAAAAATTAAAAATACATATATCTTTCTATATGAAGAAAATTTTCATTTTATATGGAAACTTCTTATACTAATAATTTATTGATGGATGTTTTAATGCTGGCAATGAGTAGAATGACTGAGTGCACATACAAGTAAGTATTATTCATTACCTTTCTCTATTCAGAATTCAGTTTTGTGCTTATAAACTTCCAAGAATACTCCTAATAACTTTTTACCAGGCTGTGTGTAAGGTTGTTGCCAAATCTTCAGATAACTCTCTTCCGCAATTATGTATATTGAACAATTGGAGTGGGGGATTAAAAGGCCAGGAACTAGAAGGGAAAGAGTGGATGACAATAGGCAATGTGTAATCTCAAAAAGTCAGCTAGAATAGCTCACCAAAAAATCTGAAAAGTGAGATATTAACAAGCAAGCAGAAAACTCAGTTTGAAGAATTCATTTAGTCATTGTTCCCCCTTTGAAATTTTGCAACAGGTGAGCTTTGCTATTAAGTTTTGATTTAGTAGAAGGCGAGAAGAAAGTAAAAGATAACAATTACTAGTGGAGAGTAATGAGGGATTAATTAACGGTAGGACTTGAAAGATTGTTAGAAACGTATACCTAAATGTTGTGGAGGCCTTGGGGATGTGATATCATAAGGAAAAATTAGATCAAGTGGAGTTATGTGTGCCTATTGAAGTCTGGACAGCATATACATATATAGAATTAAGCTTGAGCTTCTTGTGGATTTCGATGAAAATTGGGTTCAGAAGATATATCTATAATTGCAATTTATTAGCATTTTAAGAACTATAGAAATGAAATCTTATGGTAATTTATAAGACTAAGTGATATTAAAATTGATGATGAATTGGGACAAGGAGAAAGGGAAAGAATTAATGTTAACGGTATGGAAATTTACCGTTTCAGTTTCTTAACTCGACCAAACATTAACTTTTGGTGCTTCTTTAGAGTTTATTTGTCATTAATTACTTTATCCCATTTCGTTATTTCAGTGCTTAATTGTTTTTGCTATGAATAAAGGGTTGAAAGAGTTTGCAAAGGTATGGGGTTGCCTTGGTCACTGGTGGGTGAGTAGTCTTTTACCAGCTTAAAAGACAAAAGAAGTAAGTCTTTAATGTGTACAACTTTTTTCTTTGTAACAAATTTTGTATAAGAGTTTTTCGTACAAATGCATTATTCTAGTTGGTTAATTTATTGTTGCTTGGAGCACATTATGGAAACAACAGGGTAGTTTAATCTATCAAGGCAGAGACACTCTAATATGCTAAGAATTCCCCCCCCCCCAAAAAAACTATGTGATAAAATTCTAATAGAGTAACCATTTGTAACCGTTACATTAATACTTTGATACCTATGGCAGTTCAACTAATATGTTACCATATAAAAGACTAGAAATTGGAAACACACAGAGGATGTGGAAATTGTGAATTAAGGTGCTATTTCTAAGGTTGGGAATAAGTTACATTAATTAATTGCTGATAAAAGTTTTCTAGAGATCGGAAGAGCGTCGTGTACCTACTGTAAATAGGAGTAGTCTTCATATTTTTGTTTGTTGTGTCTGTAGTACCTAAGTCCCATTTTATAGAAGTGTAAATTCATTTAGAATTCATAGATTTTACTTCCTTTTTTTCCCCTTGGTTTGAAGTACTTGGTAATAATTATGATGATAATTATTTGAGTAACATTCTTGTGGTAGTATTAGACTTGCTGCGAAGAAGTCTAAGAACGAAAAGATGGTGAAGGAACCAAGTAAGCCGAAGAGGCCTCCAAGTGGTTATCTTCATTTTCTTATATGCCTGCCTTATTCATCTACATTTTTAGAGTTGGTATATTCTTCAATTTTATTATTCAGTGCCATATGCCGTATATAGTTAATTATTTTATTGATCTATTCAATGATAACATGCTTTAGGAAAAAATACAAGGATAAACATCCTAACAACAAATTAGTTGTTGTTGTATGTGCCTTATTCCCTATTTAAGTTTTTGAAGCTCAAATGCTTTTCTGACTTTGCCTTGCAACATATAATTTTCTTTGATGATGTTTAATATTGTAATTTTTGAAAATTTCGGTTGGAAAAGCTGGTGGAGATGGGTGGAAGTCTTAAGTGATAAGGTAGTTCACTAGATAACTCTAGGTACACAATGTTGTGTTTCTTTTGGCAATTAAGCTCATGTTTATGTTTGGATGGCTTGGATGGTAGCAATTTCATGGTAGCTTTGAGATATATTTTAGCACATGTAACTTAAGTTAGCATATTTTGTGGCTTAGTTGTGGCATGGTTGTGTAGATTCAATTTTTTCTTTTTGTTGGAACCTAAACATCTTTATATATTGCCAATTTGTCATGTAATAAGTACATATAGTTTGTGCTCTTCCGATCTAAATTGAATTTTTCTTTTCAAAATTGTTCTATAACTAAGAAGTAATACACTATGGTGAATATTATAGTGCATGTTGGTTGCAATTCTACAAATAAAGAATTGCTGTCTATATTTCTACAATGTAATTCCTAGCAAATCTAACATCTTTAGCTTTTATTTTTTATATGTGAAAAAACATAAATGGATGAGCAATTGTTACTACTTTGAATTGGTTGCACTTATGTCTAATGTGTTTAATATTGGCTAGACTCATGCGTCCTTTTTTAAGAATTGTCACATTACAGATGTAAAGTTAGATGAATATTGTGAGAATTAACAGTGTAAAAATGAGTAAAAGAAGATTAATTGTTAGAAAGTTTAAGTATGGGATCCAGTTATTAACTTGTTTTTTCTTATTTGTTCACTTGAAAAAATGTGTTAATATGATTTTTCCACTAAAAATATTGTTAACATGGTCTTTTACAGATTTTTGACAACATGTTTTTTGTGATTTTTTTTGTTTACTAAATGGTGGCAGTTGGCAATAGTGTAATGCCCCACGAATTTTGATACCTAAATAAAATTCTTGGAATTATTTTGCATGTCGAAAATATCTATACCTTCTACAATTGTAATATAATAAGTGTTAAAAAAATAAAAATAAAAAAAATGATGACGTGAAGAGTACATTGTTTCTGGCAAAGTTACTTGCCACTAGCCAACTTACTCCTTGACTCTTCTTTATGGTAGAGAGAGAGAGAGAGAGAGAGAGAGAGAGAGAGAGAGAGAGAGATGTCTACATGAAGAGTACATGGATTCTACTCTTATTTATGTATCATTCTTGTTCTTTTGCTCAATAGTCTACACAACTCATGGCGTATCTTTAATGTACTTAACTGCCTTACTGAAATTTCTGTTAGCATAAAATTTAGTAGTTACCCTTACTTCTTGTTCGATTTCAAAAGTGTGTTAAAAAACTCATGTTTCTTAAATTTATTGTCATAGTAGATAAAGAAATCCATTTATTGATTATGGACAAAGAATAAATTAACTTCAAATCATTACAACAATTCCATGATCCCCAATGCTTCTAGGTTATTTTAAAATCCATACTCCAAGCAAAGAGATCAGTATCAAAACCAGCTATTGTACACAATGACAATAGAAATTGCAGAAACTACATTGTAATTAACATAAAAATCAAAGAATTATAAATCAGCCCCTACACTGCCTTAAAAATGAAATGCATTTACCTGAAACTTATTTCCCTTGGTGGAGGCCAATAAGGAGACCGGATAGTTGTTTTTCCAACGCCGGCAAATTATCCGAAGAAGTCGTGCGAGCAGCCACGGCGAGCTAGTTCGACTTTTTCTAAGTGGGCAGTAGCACCAGCCTTCTTAACTTCAGCGCCAGCGACGCGACGTGCTACGGCTGGTAAGGGCTTGCTTTGTTTTCGTCTTTTCGATACAGAGGATGGGGCCTTCAATTGTTGGGGGGGGGGGGGCAATTGAGGTTCCAATGGGGGGACGGGGGGGAGTCTGAATTGGGGTTTTGAGAATTGGGGGGTGAAATTGAGCTTTTTTATTAATGCGGAAATTATAAAACTTGACACTTTTTAATATGTCATTTTTAAAATTAGACCACTTTTTAAACTTATACAAAAATGTCACTTTTCCTTTTTTTGAACAAAATTACCCCTAAACAAAAATTTTAATATCAATTTTAAGAGCTTCAATTCTTTGATCTCTTCATCCGAGCACCAATCCAAGTAATTGAATTCATCAAAATCTTCTTTGACACTTGCTGAACAATGCTCAAATAGTCCGTGAACGCAGAATTTCATAATTAAAGAAATCGCAAATCAAGACTTACATTAGACATTCATCGTCAGATCTGTAGCGATTGGGCAAGAATTTGACATCGGTGTAGAAAGAGATGTTGTTCAGAATGGCCAGACGAAGTCAACTGAACTGGTCTGTGAAGGGAATTCGTCAGCTCGTGAGGCGTGTAGCCTGCATGCGCAGACGGCGCGTAAGTCTCAACTGTCCAGAAAGAAAACTGTTTAAATTTACAGTATGTAACTGTCGAAATCTATAGTTCAACTGTAGAGATATACAGATAACTATTAAGAATTATCGCGATTAAATGTCAAGATATACAGATAAATTGTATGGATATTTTTTTTATCAAATTATAGTGTCGAGAATTAGCATTCATAATTGTAATTGTAGAGATATACAGATATAAAGAGAAATTATTGCTTAAGGGCAATAATGTAATTTTATTAAAAAATTGCCATTTTTGCAAGTTTTTAAAAAGTGCCATTTTTTTAGTTTGGTTTTCATTTTTTGCCATTTTAGGAATTGTCCCTTTATTAAAATAGTGGAGCCCACGTTTGTGGGACTCCTTTTAGCACCTTTTTTTGAAATTTTTCAATTTTTTTTTTTTTGGGGTCTTCATGCATATGACCCCCTCTCTCTATATAGATGGAAAATTTTTTAAACTAAAAAATGGGACTAGAATTGCTAAAACTAACACTAAAAATTAGTAGCTAAACTATTTAAAAGTTGTAAATAAAAAATTCTAAAAATTAACCCCAAAACTAAAAACTAATACAAGTAAATGGTTCGGATTTGGTTTTCAATTTTAGACTTATTATAATGGAAAATTGAACAGAAAACATGGGCTAGTATATATGTTAGTATATTAGTAACGGGCAGTATTTGTTACTATTAGTAAAAGATTAGTTATGAAAGATTGGCAGCAAATTTATCCCGTTGGTGATTCCGTTGGCAACTACACAAGTATATATTCAAAGAAAATATGAAAAGAATTCATTGCTAAACTGTTAGTATTCAGTTGCTAATAGCAAAGAACGTTTGTTACTAAATTCATAACGGGTTAGCTACAGAAATTTACATATAGACACCTCCCGTTGTTGATTCCGTGACTAGCAGCGTATTAATTATTAAAAATTCATAAATTAATATTTCATTGCTAAGTTGCTGCTGAAAGTAACAAAAATAGTCCGTTACTGAAATTCTTTTACTATGGGCACTATTTCTAGTAGTGATGGCAGCCACATCACACATAAGCACAAAGTGGCCGACGTAGGAGTTATGCCGTGGTATGCCCATATGGCCTGCATGGAATGACGTGCAAAGATGTACGTCATGTGAGCGTCTGGCGACAATATTAGATCAAAATTATCACTTTATTTTTTCACAAGGATTAATAATAATATTGGAAAAAATAATTATACAAACTTCCTAGTATACTTTTTATTTAGTTAGAAGTGTGTATTAAGAATAGTATTAGAAAAGACAAATTTTTACATTTTCAATATTACACAGGGGTATAACTAAAAATAAATATAAAAAATGGAACAAATAAATGTGTGCAGGTGTGCTTGAGTGTATGCGTTTAAGGTGGTTGCGTATGAGCCTTAATCATAACACAACAAAAGAGACCCTTAAATTTTAAAAATGTTACTAAACGTTTTAGTTGACGAAGGAGAAAAAAATTAATAGTTAAGTATAATTTGATCATAATTTCAATTCATATAACTATTATATTAGTATTTTAAATTTTTTACAGTTTAATTTGTTATATAAGTTTTAGCACATCACCTAATAAAGTTTTAGTTTATAACTATGTTGGACCCCTAAAAATTTTGGACCGACATTCTAAATAGGACAACCAAAACAGAAAAGTGGACTAAATAAATGAGCCGGCGAATGTAATATTTGGGATACTACTATAGTGATTTAAAATTATTTGTGCTTGAATATTTAGTTTTGTTTACATATATATATATATATATATATAGAAACAAAATAAAATATCATTGTAAGTATGTTAACTTCATCAATAATACTATTTATCTAGATTGAAGACCGGTTTTAAACCTAATTATCATTTACTTATTAGCTATTGAATAAATCAAAGTTTACATGTATTTATATATCTCCACTCATCCCCTAATATAACTAGACTAAAGATCGGTCTTCAATCTAAATAAATAACATTACTCTAAGTTCATCTATGAGTAAAGCAAACTTTGATTCCCTTGGGTCCCATCCCTTTTGCCATTTCATCTGCCAACAAGGACGGTCTTCCACTTATTTGAGAGCATGTCATTTTTATAGAAGAATTGGATTACACAATGGGAGATTTCTATTGATTCGAAGATAGCTGGTAAAGTTATACTGAAAATTTTCAAGCATCATGTTTGATGATGTTAAGGCACAAGATAGACGATTTAATAATATAATAACTGTTGCCGATGTGATTTAAGTAAGGTGTGTTGATTTGCTTATATTATGCTACACTATTGGGTGGTGTTTCTACAATATCGGATATCTAGTACTTGAAAATTCTTAAAACTTGTATATATTCAAACTATTTTTTTTTTAAAGTATAATTAGAACTTTACATTATAGCAGCACAAGTACGTATAGATATTTATCCTACTAAAACACAGCACTAAGAAAATCGACAATACAAACCCCCATATAAGGGGAATACACACTACAAATGCGAGTAGATATTTATCATACTAAAACACAACACCAAGAAAACCAATAATACAAACCCCTATATAAGAGGAATACATACTATAATAAAATATAGAAAATACCCCATATAGGGGATCGAACTTAGAACCTCTAGGTCCCAGTACCTCAGTCTAACCCTCTAACCAAATAGACTAGGCCTCATTGGCATATATTGGAACAATTAGGAACAATGAATGGGTTTAGTAATATGGTAAAAAATGTCTTAAACTTCTTATTTTGAGTACATTGTTGTAGAACTAATCATTTTTTCTAGTTAGTTTTTTAGCTTTTGGGGTGAAAAATGATTTTTGTTTGAAATGTGTGGTGAAAAAATAGAGAGAGATTATAAGGAAATGTGAAAAGTTATTGTTTATAGAGAATTTCTAGTTGATATGAGTATAATTTGTTGATAGATTTTGTAGGAGAAAAATAAGCCCCACAGAACAAGCTAAGAATTGTAATAGGAACATTGTCAATTTACAATCCTTTTAAATATATTTTCACCCATTTTCCCTTAAAAACAATTCTCACATTTCCCAGGTAAAATGTTCTTGGTAAAAGCTGAAAATTATATTATTTTCCATCTTGTCGTATGAAATGCATTGCATTCCGACATGTTTTACTTGGATAAGCGAGATAGCCGAAACAAGCCTGTTTGCCAAGAACTATAATCAATAAACTTGTTAAACATTTACATTTTACAAGCCAATCAACTTTAACCATTTATTCGCTATTCGTTTCATCTAAATGTAATTTACAGAACTCATAATCTACCTCAAACGGGAAATAGCTTACAAAAACATTAATATTACTGATAAAATTGAAGCAAAGTTGATAAAATCTTTTTCAGCTGAACGTACATCAATTATTTTATGTATACGGTAGTTACAGAGAATCAATCAACGCAGATATAAGTGGTGATCCACAACACACAGCATTCAATAAAATGCTTCCACAATGTATTTTCTTTAATAAAACTTTTGGGAACTTCTTGAAAAAGACACACGCAACTAGACATTACCTATAAAGCACATAAACTCCTAAAAGGCAAGCATTTTGTGTTGGATTTGGAAACTCTCCAAAAACATTTCGAAAATTCTAAAAAAATGTCCTCTTTTAAAAAAAAAAAATCAGAAACTCCATGAAAACTCTAAGGAAACTCTTGCATTAAAATTTACAAAATTTTTAGCAAAAATGAAATCTTAATTATCGGATTTAACTAAAAATTATTTTATAATTAACTAAAATTATAAGTTTTAAGTAAAACTACTTCAAATCTAACTTGATATATAAACTTATGAATTCAATTTTTGATCTTGTGAATGCAAGAACCCAAAACTCTATTTTTCCTTCCTCTATCTCCTAAGATAGAGATTTACAATCTCTATTTCTTTTAACATTATCCAACCCAATACCTCCAAAATTTATCCAAATCTCTATATTTCCTATTCAACTCAATTTAAAATTATTTAACATATTTTACAAATTAAACAAATTAAATATCAAACATAATTAAACGAATAATTGAGTCATTAATCAAGTAAAATGTATAATGTATGCATCTTTGTTTTCAAAATCTTTGTTTTCACGAATCCATGCTTTTCTTTTTTTGTCCCAAATAGGACACATCTATTAAATAAACATGAAATAAAAAAAAAACTTATTGGAATTAACAAACGAGATAATAAGCACGAGATAACCCAAATTATATTAGGTAATAAAAAATGGTGACAAATAAAATATAGGAACAAAATAATCGAAAATATAAAAACTATGAATGCTGAAAATATATAAAAAAAGTGTAGAGACTATGTAATAACCCGAGAAAAATTATGACGTGAAATACGGGTCATATGAAGTTACTATAATTAAAATGGAAAAATTTAGATAATTTTGTAAGCTGCCCAGAAAGTTCAAGCACCTGCGGGAAAGGTGCATGCACCAGGGAAAGAATTTCTATAAAAGACTTGGGTTATGATTTTCATGACCTCTTTTCTCTTTAATATCTCAATTGTTGGAAGTCAGCCCAATGAGCAAATTGAGGTAGGTATAACATACTTTAAAAAGAAAGTGACGGCTCTACTTTCCGACCCATAAGTTCTTAGCTATCAAGCTTCAAAGTTGCCTAGTCGAATCTGCATTCTAGAATAAACAGCTTTACGCGAAGACGATTCGGCCTCTCATAACTCTTGCTATGCTTATCGGTTTTGTACTCCATTATAACTGTTAGAAACTAGGTTGCAAGGCGTCATATCCATATTTTCAAAGTTAAGTTTTGAGCTTGTTCAGCAATCTGAAAAACTGCATGAATATGAAGTCTAATAGCTATCTATATTTGACTTTTCACCCAAGAGTTGCATGCTTCACCTACCTCACGTGTGATTCTTATCTAATGCCTAGAATGATCTAAAATGGCCTTCATTGCTAAGTATCTTATCTTCAATTCCACCTTATACTTTCTAACCATAAAATAAAGTCTTACAACGTAGCTCCCAATCCTCCAATGAATGACTTCCTTGGGAACAAAGGCTGAGAATTAAATAATCGCCAAGGGTCATTTGAATCCTAGAATGTCCCCTATAAATAGAGGAGAAATATGATGTCATGTCCCCAATTTTAACAATAGTGGAAGCATTTAAATATATATATCTCGATTCAAAATTGAGGGCGAGATTTTACAAATACAAATTAAAACACTCTTATCCATTATGATTTTACAACAAACATTGCTGACACGCTACACTCCTAGTATCTCTAATATACTAGAAATGTAATGTGCGCCAACGATAAATTCTAACTAGAAGTTAGAATTCACCGTCAAGGCTCGTTGACTTCTTGAAATTTCCTAAAAATTTTGGCAGCATCTCCCCTATTTTATGAATAAACCAACCGGCATAGTACCCAATATCAACCCAATACACTTCACAATGTAATATTTTTCCAACGCCAACACAGCAACATCCTATAAACTAATAATTTCTCATTATAAGCAACATCACCTCATAGATCCATGCCTACCAACACAACACAACACAACACAACATAAAAATCACAACTTTTCCATTTATAACACTTCACTTGTGCAAAAATATACTAAAACCAAGTTGAACTCACAGTAGATACCCCAATGCATGCTAATAAACTTAGCATGTCCATGTATATAAATTATAATAAGACAAACCCTATAACAATTTTATTTCATTACGTGGTGGCTCCATTTTGGAATTAGTAAGCTTGATTATGATGTGTTGCCCAAACTCCAATTGCTACATAGAAGGAAAATCACTTTGAAGACATATGAGCTAACTAGCCCAGTGAGTGGAGTTTTATCAATAAACATGCTTTAGAAAAATGGAAATATGACTTTTGCAACACCTTGAATAACATGTTCAAGCTCATTTGAAAATCTCATGACTTTAAATATAAATTTAGCATAACATTAACATTTATAAAACCATTACGTATTGGGAAATATCATGAACATCATTTCATTCTAACAATCATCATAACATTCATCAATTTGAATTCATCTCACATCGAAACATTTATAGAATCATTGTCATACCTGTAAGTATCATGAAAATTATAGAAGTTTTCCCTTAAGAATATCCACATATCATGATCATAATATAAAGTCATACGCGCGTAGATAGTTAGCTTGGGTCATATGTACTTTATGACCCCTTCGCCCTAGGCGGCATAATTAAACAGTTTGAGCCATAGCTAGCACATAGACCCCTTCGCCTGGGCCGCGTTTATTTGGTCAGCTTGAACCATATAGGCCCCTTCGCCCGTAGGCGGCACATCATAACATTGGATACAAATTTAGGGTTTTTCATACATCATAAATCATGTATCAATCAAACATTTCTCTAAAAATCGTGAAGTATCATAAACCACATACATTTTCTCTAAAAATCACGGCAGCATGTTTGCATAAAACTCGACATAACTTTTCTAAAGAAAATCCATGTAACTTTTGTAAGAAATATCAACTGTTGAAATTTCATAGGAATACATTCATCATACAAAGTTGTAACCTTATGTGAACTCAAAGCATAATATATTTTCACTTGCAAAGAAAGAAGATAAAAAGTTCCACTCACCAGCTAAGTAGAAATGTAGCTCCTTTCGTAAATGGCTTTAATTTCTTTCTCATTTCTTGTAACATAATATAAGAATTACATTCGACATTAAATATTACTATAACAAATTCTTACATATTATCAAGTTACATCACTTCTTTTAACTTTATCCCTTTCCATATACTTATATTAATATATAACTCTCTTTAAAGTTACAAGCTTATCATTTCCTTCTAATTCTTCAACATTTCCTCATTTTCTCTTTGAACAAAATGCTGCCCCATCTTATTTTCACCCCTTTACTTCACTTTCTTAATCGCTTATAACATAATAATTTAACACATATATCAACATATAATTTTCCTTTTTGTAATAACACTCATTTCATTAATACATCATATCATCATCACCTATTAGTATTTACATATCAAATCATACTTCCACGATAATCCTTGAAATATATTATGTCATCATATCATAAAATATCCAATAATACTCTCTACCAAATAAAATCAACCACATCAATTTAATTCCCATAAGATTTTTTCATCAAGATTCACCTAATATCAATCATTTAATTAATCAAAATCGATTTTGTTTCCAACTTATACTTTTACCTTGTGTCCAACACATAATATTCATATATATCAAATAAAATCAACATACCCATAGAACTCCAAATCCCTTTGTAGTCAAGTTTTATCGCCACTTATTCATTTTCTACAACAATAAAACTCTTTATTCATTCATAATACATAAAATCCCAAAATTCTCAATAGCATCATATATTCGTTTTTTAATAGTTTGCTACTTTGATATTTTCACAAACACCTCATATACATGTTCATCTCATTTTAATTACTACAACACTCCTTAACAACAAACCACTTTTAACATCAAATTAATATTTCTGAATAACATTATTCCATCTTAAATCCAATTCAATTAGTATTTCATCCATACTTTACTAATCGAACTTCATCAATTATTATATTACATAAAATCCTCAATTTCTCCATTTCTAAGAATTATGAAAAAATCACAATACTATATATATAATAGTAGCTAAAAATTAAAATCAATCATTCTTTCAATATAAACACCAATTATTTAGCCCAAATCATAAAAATAACCCATAAATTCAACACATATAGGAAAATACATAAACCCTAAAAATCATCTTTTGACTTACCTCTAGAAATTTGTGGAAGAAAATCAAAAGCCTATGTGTTAAATCATGCCAAAAAGAAGCAAAACCCACAATTTTTCCTCCATTCTTCATTCTTTTCTTTTTCTTTTCTTTTTTTTTTCTCCCATTTTCTTCCGGATTCGCGTGCTACTACTACTATGTGTTTGTGTGTTTTCAATTGGCAAGACAATCACATGTATATATATAAAATTTGTATACTTGGTCCCTCAACAAATATAAATTGTGTAAGTTGGTAATTGACAAAATCTTACTCACCCATAAATCCTTCAACTTTTAATTCTTTTACTTAAATCCTTTGACAACTTAGATTTGACCTAAATAATTTAATTTTGACCATGACTTGATTAATATCACCTTTGATTTTTTGTCCATAAAATTTGGGATGTCACAATTGCGGCCACCCACAATGAAACTACAGCCACACACCGAAGTTTCTATCACATATATGTATCTCCTCCATCTTTGGGATGATCCGATCACATACCTACAGGATTGTAGAAAATGGGGGGTGAGTACAAAGTACTCAATGAATAACAACATGGATTGACCTACGCAAAACAATGCAAGGAAGATCAACATATAACAAAGATACAAAGTTATGGCACATCACTAGTTTAGCCTTTACTCGTAAGCCATATGATACAAATGTACAAATGGTCAAGACCACATAGCAAGACCATAGTACTATAAAGCAATACAAATACAATTCAAAACAAGTAGACAGCGCCACTAGCGATGTCCAAGAGTAAGGAACAATCATTTATCCAAAGTAACGGTGCACCATCAATCATCAAAGGTCAAATACAACTAAAGGAAAGCAAGGTTCCAAAAGAGATAGAGAGCCAAGAAATAGAAAAAGATAGAGCCAAAGATATGCGTTACTCACCTTTTAATTTCTCAAAAGTTTCCCTTTCCAGTCAGGGGCGGATCTAGACTTCTCAATTAATTGGAGCAAAGAATGACAATAAAAATGAAAGTTATAATATGAACATTTGTTGATAACTGATAATAATTAATATTATCATATTATCATATATAACCATAACATACTACATCCGTCGTCATTATAATATTTTGAGCTTAACAAAAATTGCATAAAATGTTTTGAGAAAGTATCAAAAGTAAATTCTATATCGCAGCTACTCTGACTTAGTGTTCATATTCTAAAATGGTTGTGTAATTTTTTTCATTAGTATCAAAAGTTCCCTCATTATAAATAAGCTTCTTGAATTTTGAATATTATCAAGCCCCAAATTTTCAAAAAAGAATAGAAGAAAAAGAAAAATTACTTGAAATTTGAGAAAAAAATTGTTACCTGAAACAAAGATTAAGATAGAAAATCCACTTTTAACACTTTGATATTGTTGAGAAATATCATATTTGTAGAGTGGTACTTATAGGACTTTGAGGAATGCTATGAGGTATTACTACTTGGAAGCTTTCTGTCTTATGCCACATGATCCTTCTTATTTCAAATTTATTATCAATTTCAATGTATCCATCTGTGAAGTGGTGGTGCTGTATTGTTAATAATACAGATTCCAGTGTCGATGGCTATGGTAGATGTCATACGTCTCTTGAGTATGCTAAATTACACAGCATCATTATCTTCTTCTAGTTGAATTCTCTTTTACCTTAAATAATTTATTATCTAGAAAAAAAATCAAAATGTGCGGGGGCTAAATTATGTAAATGTATTATTACATCATACCACATCCTAGGAATTTTTTTTTTTTTGGCTGGAGCCCATGCCCCCACACTGGATCCGCCAGTGTTTTCAGTCACTGATCCTTCTCACTTCTTTCCAACACCTAAATTACTATTAAACATAAATTCATTTTTTTTTATTTCATTCTTCTTATCTTAGAAATGGGGAACTATTCATCTATTTATAGGGAACTGTGGGTGGTGGAGGATGGCGGTAAAGAATTTTTTAATATATATTTATTTTTTTTATTTTTTTCTTCACGTGCGATTCTCTAGATTTGTCCATAATTTGGTGTACTTTATTCGAAGCAATTTTAAAGTACATTGGTGATGATCTTTTAAATTTATGGTATAATTGCTACAGATTCAAGTAATTATCTTACCATTATCAAAATAATGACCACATTATATAATTTATTGTTAAATTTTATAAGATATTACAATCTACCCCTTAAATAAATTTCGTTCTCAAAATTTGTTAACCATAGTTATTTTCAAATGCACAGTACATGACCGGATTGTCTTCATTTTAGTAAATTGCTTCTTTACCATGTGTAGTGCCAAAGTATCAACATACCAGAAGTCAAATTTATTTTTCATTCTTATCATCTCTAACCCAAATTTAACTTATTATCGATTAACATAAATAATTTTCAATACCTATAAGTACATGGATATGTAAAATAGGAGTGATATATGTATGTGAGGCCACATGACTATGCTTTAATACCAACTTATCAGGCCCCCAATTTTAACAATAGTACAAGCATTTAAATATATATATATATATCTCGATTCAAAATCGAGGGCGAGATTTTACAAATACAAGTCAAAACACTCTTATCCATTATGATTTTACAACAAACAGTACGAGCGTCGTGTACCCACAACGAAACTTCAGTCACACACTGAAATCTCAATCACATACATGTATCTCCTCTACCTTTGGGA
>CAVNYN010233439.1:0-47685 GCA_963692815.1 Nyctanthes arbor-tristis
TAAAAACATTAATATATAGTTAACCAATGATTAATCAACACACATTAGCAAATAATCATCTAGATTAAGAGCTTATAATTCTTTTAACTAGTTGATCTTGATTGGACAGACACCTCTCAACATCATTAATTTAATACACGGGGGAAACAAATTGTATTATTCGCACACATATATATACACACACATATATACACACATCTACATTGTTCTTATAATTGGTTAAACAAACACTGAATGTGATACCTCGGATTCTTGGAACCACATACCTTTTCCCTACCTAATATGTCATTACAATCATATATTTTATATATATACAAACACAAATGGTGTCATGACAATTATCTTTTAAAGTGCAATTGAAGTATTAAGTTTTCATAAATACCCGTATTTAATAGGTATTGTTATCAACAAAAAAATTATTAAAATAATTACTTTTCCGATAACATTAATTAAGTTTTTCTTAGCCTTTGTGAAATTAGAAGGTCTATCTTCGTGGATACAGGGAGTAATTTGTTTACTTAAATTTTTACATACATGCATGTGGCAATATGATGGCTTTTGATTTAAGATCGTTGTGATGTGTAGAAATCTGATATCCTGTCAAGTGTCATGTGCTTAAGATTAAGTAAACTATTAACTACAAATACAGTTATTCAATTACTTTTTGTTTAGAATTGTTGCAAGGGGCATTTGTATGCTATTTTTGTAGATAAACGACTATATAATCAGTGGTCCGCTTGTCAAAAAAGAACACAAGAAAGGAAAAATGGGGACTATAATCAGTGGTCCAATTGAAGTCCAAAAGCAACGATGAATACCAATCTTGTCTGATCTATATTCAAAAAAAAAAAAAAAAAATTGAAAAAGCAAAGAAATCTTATATGATCTAGAGACCATGGTGGGGGTGGGTCGGGTACGACGATTTGATCCATGACGGGATCATAGATTCATAGGACAGTCGTGAATTGGCATTGGCCTGCCTTATCAATACAAAAAAAGTTAATAATAAGTAAATACTTACAAAATGCGCTTATTTAATATTATTATAATAACTATTTACCCGTGCATTGTAAGGGGAGAATACATATCAAATTATTTTAAAAACATAAATAATATGCAATGTTATTAATTTTTCTTTTGTATGGTAAAATTTTAGATAAATAACATCGTACAAAATAATTGCTAGTTGGACAGTTACGTGTACTGTGAAAATATTTCTTATTCGAAACCAATAAGGTCAGACAGTAATAATACATAAAAGTAGTCATATATGAATTAGTTATAATTATTAACATTCATTTTTACTGAGAAAAATTAAGAAAAAGTTACAATTATAATTTTCAATTAAGTTAACTAATGATATATATGTGTTTGATTTCTATTAATTATAAATTACAAATTTTAAAATATGTTAGACAATTGAATAATCAAATTTGTCTATAATATAAACAATTAAATAATAATAATAATAATAATAATTATTATTATTATTATTATTATCTATTAGTTATTAAATTTAATAAAGAATTTTATGTCAAAATTGTGAACGGACAAGACAAGAGAGAATAAAAAATTTTTAAAAAATTGAAAAATTCAGAATATCATGTAATACCACAGTATGAAACAAAATATCTAAAAAACCCCTACTAACAGATATTTTAGCCGGAAACCTATGGTACACACACTTTGGGGTTGGGGGGGGGGAATAGAGGAGGGGTAAGCGTGATTTAAACTCAGAATCTACTGTTTGAAACGTAAGAAACTTAACACTGCAGTACTTGTTCGAACCACACTCCATTGATCCTTCATGTTGCCCCTACTACAAGGACAAGTTCTTGCAAAACTAACACTGAAATTACCGCAAATTGAAAAGAGCTGTGGTTATTAAGAGCAGGGGTGAAAAGGATTTGCTTTGGACAATTTTTAACCCACTTTCAAATTTAAAGTGTTTGGAAATTTCTCGAACCAAATCAAACATCTTCATTTTTCAAATTGAACCAAACCGGATAACTTTTTGGAAAATTCTAATTGGACAAAAAGAGGGACAAAAAAGGTGACAAAATTGACATGTGGGTTATGTAATAGTTGTTGATGTAAAAGTGATGTGATGTGTTGAAAAACAAGATTTTGTCATGTGTTATTTTAATTAGATTTTCTGTATGTGTGTTTGTTCAAATAGCACAACTCTTAACTTTTTACAGTTTGATTCCATTTTGATTCCATTTTAAATAAATTGCAGTTTTTTTATCAATCGACATATATAATGATGAGACGCTTAAGTAAATGTTAATTCACAATAATATCACTACATATATCGTTTGATACAACCATACGGAATTGTAGCACTAGAAATTTGGTTCATTATCATGACAATTATCATGTACGTAAACAAAGTATTATAAGGAAATAGTATATGCTTTTTTGAAAGTGAAATGAAATATAAGCTAATAAATTATGGTAATTTTTTCGTTAGTCCAAATTTTTATAATAAAAAACGTTGAGTCTTAAAGCTTGGTTCTATGAAAGACTCTCTCCAACAAGAAGATAATTAGGCTTCAAGAATAAAAATGGGATCTGAAAATAATGAATAAGAACTGAAAAATGTAGAGAAGAATTGGATACGTTAACTATCGAGTATCATTTTCCCTTTTTTTTTTCAGTTATTTGATTGCTGCTTGAATTTAGTATTTTTTCCCCAATTTGGTTCTCAAGTAAATTTGTTATTCTTTTTCCTTTAGTATTAACTAGTTATTTCACTCGTGCGTGGCACGATGATAATACCAGGTAATATAAATAATTTAAGAAGATTAAATATGATTGTATTAAAAAAAACTTTAAGTTATAATATTTGACCATTGATATGTGTGTAAAAAAATATAAGTGCTCCCTGTAATATGATATATTTCATTAATGAAGACAAAAATGATTTACAAAAAAAAAAAAAATAGGGAAAATATTTTAGAAAATTTTTAGAGTTTGTATTATAGGCTGCTCGGGTGAATTTTTAAAGTTTGTATTAGGCTGCCAGTATACAACGCATGAGAAAATATATATGTTACATCCAAAAACATAACTTGAATAAATAATGAAGGATAATGCATGTATTGTACTATTTATAGTAGAATTTGTTGTTTGGCCAGTTTTAACACAAATCATAATTTTTAGAAAAATATGTATATAAAATTGTATATGAGTGAACACTAACTTTTTCTACAAAAGTGCACGTGTCATCTATTGCCCACTTTTTTCTTTTAACTTTTTAAATATGTATTAATGATATCTAATTTTTCTTAACATACAGCTTCTACATATTAAATATTTTAATATATTAACATAATTTAGTCAGTATTTAAAGAATCACACTGTCATCACCAATTCAATTAGAAAAATCAGAAATTGGCGAGTGCTGGAACCAATCGGGAAAGCAATTCTACATTATGAGATGAATACAGATACGGTTCATCAGTTCATAAAAAAGTTTTTTTAATTATGTTTTATTAAATTTTTGAACTTTTTTAAAAGCTCAAGGCCCATAGGCTCTATTATGCATAACTATTTTCTAAGTAACTTAATATAACTAAATAACTAACGTGGGATTATCTTTCTATGCACAAAGTCACATTGTTAATGGCCCACAGAAAAAGAATAAAATTTTGATCTTTTTTAATGAAAAATCCATGTGGGAATTCAATTATAAAGTCCAAAAGTAATTTAATTACAGTTTTCGTATGGAGTTTTGCTAATTATTTAATAATTTTATAAATTTTAACATTTATTTTCAATCCGATGGTGTGAGATAAATACATATACGGTTTACTTGTTCACAATAAAGCTTTTTTCAATTATGATCAATTAACATTTTGAATTTTTTAGAAGCTCAAGACCTGTAAGTTCAGGCCCTATTATGAATAACCCTTCTTCAAGTAGTTTAATATATGCATATGTCCTCAATTTTTTTACTAAATAATAAATCTAGGATTCCCTTTCTTTGTCTAAAGTCATATTTTCAATAGCTCTTAAAAAAGAAACAAAAATTCAACCTTTTAAATGACAAATCTATGTGAGAATTCAATTATAATGCCAAACAATCACTTGCTTGCACTTTCTTTGAGTTTTGCTAATTACTTGGCAATTCTATAAATTTTAGCACTTATTTTTTAAGTTTTTAAATTAAAACCGATTCAACCTTTGTTCGACCCAATTCGACTTTTTAAACCTTGAACGTTAACTTTTCCTGTTCGATGACTGGTCTGATTTTCAGAACATTTGTGATTATTGGAATGAATCCGAAAAGCAATTTGACGTGTGAGATAAACATTGATACGGTTGACCCATTTACAGTAAACTTGTTTTTAATAATGGTCCATTAAAATTTTGAGCTTTTTAGAAATTCAAAGCTTATAAGCTAAGGCTCTGTTAGTATAACTCTTATCCAAGTAACTTAATATAAAAATATATCCTCAATTCTTTTCACTAAATAACTAATGTTGGATTTTGTTTCTATGCCAAAAATTACTCTTCAATGGCTCTTAAAAAAATAAAATTTGAAGATTTTTTAATCAAATCTGTATGGGAATTCAATTATAATGTCCAAAAATCACTTAATTGCACTTTTATTATGGAGTTTTGTGAATTATTTTAGAATTTGATACATTTTAGCATTTATTTATTAAGTTTTTAATTAAAACTGATTATACTCGATTTGACTTTTTGGACCTTGAATTATTAGCTTTTTCGGTTCGATAACGAGGACTTTTTTTTTTTTTTAAACATTGGTGAATACCGAAACGGATCTGACAAGCAATCCGACGATGTGATATAAACACTGATACTGTTTACAATGAACTTTTTTCAAGAATGATCAATTAAAATTTTAAACTCTTTGGAAGCTCAAGGCCTATAATCTAAGACTCTATTATGCATAACCTTTCTCCAAGTAAGTTAATATAGGCATACGTCTTTAATTCTTTTCACTAAATAATCAGTGTGGGACTCCCTTACTATGCTCAAAGTTATATTTTCAATAGCCCATAAAACAGGAATAAAATTTTAACCTTTTCTAATGACAAATCAAGGTGGGAATTCAATTATAATGCCGAAAAATCACTTAGTTACACTTTTATTGAGTTTTACTAATTATTTGACAATTTTATAAATTTTTGCCTTTATTTTTTACATTTTAAATTAAAACCGGTTCAATCGCGACTCAACCCGAGTCCATCTTTTAAACCTTAAACTGTCAGTTTTCTAGTTTGATGACCGGTACGGTTTTCTAAACATTGGCGGATATTGGAATCAATCCGAAAAGCAATCCGTTGGTGCGACATAAACACGATACGATTTACTAGAAATTTTTTCAATAATGATTCATTAAAATTTTAAACTTTTTGGAAGCTCAAAGCCTATAAGCTAAGAGCTTATTATGAATAACTCTTCACCAAGTAGTTTAATATAGACATACATCCTCAATTCTTTTCACTAAATAAAATAACCAATGTGGGGATTCCCTTTCTATGCATAAAGTCACATTTTCAATGGCATTTAAAAAAAGAATAAAATTTCAACATTTTTAATGGCAGATCCGTGTCGAAATTCAATCATAATGCCCAAAAGTCACTTATTGATCTTTTATTGATTTTTGCTAATTATTTGATAATTTTATAAAATTTACCATTTATTTTTTAAGTTTTTAATTAAAACCGGTTTGACCTTGGTTCGACCCTATTCGACCTTTTGAACCTTGAACCATTAACTTTTCCAGTTCTATGACCGGTCTGATTTTCTTAACATTTACGAATACTGGAACCAGTCTGGAAAACAATCTGACAGTGTGAGATAAACACGGATATGGTTCATCGGTTCACAACAAACTTTTTTTAAATAATGATTCACTAAAATTTTTAACTTTTTAGAAGCTCATGACCTATAGACTAAGGTCCTATTATAAATAATCCTTCTCCAAATAGCTTAATGTACTCATACATTCTCAATTTTTTTACTAAATAACCAATGTGAGATTCTTTTTCTATACCCAAAGTCACATTTTTAATTGCTCTTAAAAAAAGAATGAAATTTCAACTTTTTTAAATGGTAAAGATCAAAAAAATTATAAAACCAAATATTATTTTTACATATTATTTTAGGTAAAAATTAATTTATTTCAATTTTTTAATTAAAATCGGTCTTATAACTTTGCACCGTTAGCTTTTCCAGTTTGATAACATGTCTGGTCTTCTGAACATTTGTGAAATATTGAAACCAGTCTAAAAAAATCTGACACTGTGAGATAAAGACGAATACGATTCACCAGTTTAAAATAAACTTTTTTTAAACAATGATCCATTAAAATTTTAAACTTTTTCAAAGCTTAATGCTTATAATTTAAGGCCCTATTATGAATAACACATCTCTAAGTAGCTTAATATAGGTATACGTTCTCAATTCTTTTTACTGAATAACCAATATGAGATTTCTTTTTTATGCCTAAAGTCACATTTTCAATGACTTTTAAAAAATGAATAAAATTTCAATTTTCTTTAAACGATAAAGATAAAAAAAATTATAAAATCAAATGTTCTTTATCTTCATTATTTTAGGTAAAAATTAATTTTTTTCAATTATTTGATTAGTATCGGTCTAATGACCTTGAACCGTTAGCTTTTCCAATTCAGTGGCATGTCTGATTTTCTAAACATTGGTGAATACTGAAACCAATCCAGAAGCATTTAGATGGTTTGAGATAAATTGAAACATAAAATTAAGAAGATCGATCGAAAATATGACTGCTTGAGATAAGGAATGGATAAGGAATGGAAAGTTTGAGTCTAAAGTGAAAGAGATTTGAGAAATCTTAGATAGAATGAATTCTATTAGAGGAAACAATGAAAATCTAGATCAAAAAAAGAGATATACTTTAGATAAAATAAAATCTGATTTGGTGATTGTGATTAAAAAATGAAAAATATAGTGATAATAATCAGCTAAATCAAATATATCTATAAATAATATAAATTAAAAAATTAAATTCCGATCTAATAAAATGAATGGCCAAGATTACAAGATAAAGTGAATGGCCGGGATGACTTAACCCGATTTAGCAAGTGAAAATGAGCGGAAAATAGTAAAAAGTAAATTATTCTGCTTTTATGTATAAATAGATATAGATTTAATAAAATGGAAAATAAGTAATATATATATATATAAAGTAATTTGTAGTATTGTTGTACCTCAATTTTCTGGTCAAAATTACATTTGGAGGGGGGGGGGATATTTAGATTTTTTAAGTTCATTGCGTTAATTTTTACTGTCATCTATATCTTTGCTATTCTGGTTTAAGTTGACTCGATTAGATTTGATTGTTCTAACTTCAATTTTCCTTTATCTTTTTCTATTTTCAAGAAAAGATTCTTTCTCTGAGTTTTGTGATAATTTGGCTTCATATAAATTGTTGATCGACGAATAAAATTTAATTTTTTGGATAGAAAAAATGTCCAAGATTAGATAGGCTCCCCATTTCATTGATTTTTACATATAGTTTTTGTTTGGATTTAATATCATATGTCGTCTTTTATATTTTTTTTGTTTTCTCTTTATTTATTTTACTAAATATTTTAATCCGTAAAAATATAACAATATAGTTTAAGTAGTCTGAATTCAATATTTAAAGAAAAATATTTAAAAAAATAAGAAAGAAGCTTCGTATGTGATATAAAATTAATTATCCCAATTCTAAGTATGAGACGCTTTCTGTATATTTATATTTAGCGGGTGACTTTATACATATCTACTTGATAATATTCAAAAACTTAAAAAAACCCATTGGAAGCTACTCGGATTCTGGAATGAAATCAAGGAAATGAGGGTGTTATTTATATAATAGTTTACTTTTTTTTAATCACTTTAATTGCTTTTGCCGTATACACGAGTTACATCTTATTAGTGTACTATTTTATTAAATAGACTTTTATCAGATAAATGTTGGAGATAATTCTTAGGGTTATCAATAACCTTGTCATTTGTCAAACATAATTAGTTTATTTTAGATAAATGCCTTTATCATCTTATTATTACCATTTATTTTGAAAACTTTCCTTAAAAAATTGAAAAGATTTATACAAAGTGCTTATTAGATTACTTATATTGTAGTCATTTAACAATTTTTTATTCTCACGGTGTATACATTATTTGCATATTTCAAAATTTTATTTCTAATATATTCACTCAAAAAATAATAAGATATTTTCTAATAAATGTTTAATAATTAAAATTTTAAAGTTTATAAAATATCTATTATAATATAATTACTAAGTAAAATAAAATACTTTATTTTCAAAGATTACGTAATCACATTTCATATCCAGTTTAATCATCTTCTATATATAAAAGAATTAAGTCCGAAGTACCTTTAACTGCATTTTCCGCCAAAACTGTCTTAAGTGAGATTATTATTTTAGATTTTTTCTAACATGTCAAGTAAATTTTACGTTAAATTGTAGATTAATATTTTCCTTTTTTGTTCAATTAACTAGGGATTATGATCCTTATATGTTCTTATCTTCAGAGTTATTGATTTCTTAAATTTTTTTTTACTCTCTCTCTCTCTCCGCGCTAGGCAGTATATTTTGTAATTTGTATTAGACTATTTCTTTTTTAGTTAATGCTTTAATTTTTAATTATTTTTTATATACCTTTAAATCGAGTCGTTATTACGTTACTTCTTTTGTATATAATAAATATGGTTGAATTGACGTTTCATAGTTTACATAATTCCCATCACGATATAGTTACGGAGAAAAATAAAATATTTAATTTCCTAAGGTATTAGAATGACAATGGGCAGGGTAGGGTAGCGGGTGTTGAGACTCGGTATTCTACACCCGTTACCTTACCCATGAAATTTTTTTCCCATCCCAGCTTAAATCAGGGACGAGTTGGTACGGATAATTCATATTAACCCTTTGTTGGCCAATTTAAATATCTTTATATATATTATATATATTTTTTTCAATTTTTTTAATGAATAGTATTATAAACATTAAAATGGCATTTGAAATTACTAAGCTTTCTTAATAAGTTTTATCATTTTTTTACTTTTCAAACTATTAGAAGCTTTAGTAAATATTTTTATTTTTGTCCAAAAATAGTTAAATGGGCGGGTACGAGTAAAGATTATCATACCTTCCCCAACCCATTGTTAAATCAAGTTGATTTTCTTTATCTCCTTCCCGACCTAATTACCCGTTTACTCTGGTATTCCCCGTCTTAATAGGATCGGTTATTCGTGAGTATCAAGTTTGACGGGTTTTTTACAATCCCTAATGAGGTCATTGAATAGTATGTCATATCGAGTAAGCATGTAACTATTAGTTAACAATAAGCTAATCAAAATATTGTAGTTCAATGTGGCAAATCATACATTACTTAGTATTTCGTACTAATTTAAGACATAATTTAATTTGGTGTCTTCCCGTGTAACGCACGGGTGTAAATTTTGTATAGCAGGTATTAGTCTACGATAAGATAACAAAATATTACAATTGACAGTACCTATAATTATACGTTATTTAATCTTACATATTAACCGTTAATATAATTTGTTTTAGTATTACCCATGTAACGCACGGGTGAAAATTAGTTAAAATTTAAATCAATTTGGTTCGACAGTTTTTGAAATTTCTTTTCTTTTTTTCTTTTTTTTTTTTTTGCAGTTTTTTTAAAAAAGATTTTGAAAGTTGAAATCTAATTTTGTCCCTTAAAAAAAAACGAAAAAGAAAAATTTGAAGCAGTTTTCTCTAGATGGAAGTGGACCAATGGTGTAAAATAAATTATTTTCGTCATGATATGTGCAATTTGACATTTTTTTTTCTGCAAACCATAATTAAGAAAAATTGTTATTGCTTCATAACTTATATGGCGTCCATCAATTATTAATAATGTAAGATTTAAAATGTTAGGGTTTCCTTGCTGGATTAAATTTTAAGTAATTTTCGATTCTAAAGCAAAATGATTAAATGTGTAGCTGAAAACGGTTAAAATCATGACTCTTATGAAATGTCAAATGTCATATTAAAGTTAAAACTTAAATTCAATGCGACTCTTGATTTTGTCCTCAATTTTTTCCGTTATAACTTTTGATGTATTTGGAGAGGAATTAGATTTTGTTTCTGTGTTAAATGTATATATATATTGTTTTGTCTCTATTTCAATCCAATATTTGCCAAAAGCTTTGAACAAATGAATTTTTTGCTTAATTAGTTAGTTCCCACTTAACAAGTTTCCAAATTCCAAAACATTCTCACTTATAAATACATAGCTCTCAAATTCCAAACATAAAAATGATCATGGCTTTCTCTTCAAAGTTGGTTATTCTCATCGCTTTTCTGTCCATCGTATCTGGTTAATCTCTTTCTCTGAAGAATACACTGTTTCTTAATTTTATAATCAAGATAAATGAGTTTTGTTAATTAACGTGTGTATGTGTGTCTATATATTAATTAATGCAGGCTTGAGGGTTTTTGGGGCAGCTCCAACTTGCCATAATAATGCTGATTGTAGCGATTATTGCTCAAGAAAGGGTCCTTCCATACCGTTCTGCTTCGACCGTCGCTGCGAATATGTTCTTAGAAGAAAATTAGCACTGATAATCAAAGGATTCATGTTGTAAAGCCAGAAAAGCTTAAAGATTAATTTTGGTTAATCTCCCCCCCTCTTAACAATTTTTTTTATCATGTAGAAAAAATAATAATATGATGATTCTTTAATAGGACTAGACTGATGATATAGCCCAATGAAAAAGATACAAAAGGTTCCATGTTGCCACATAGCCCATCAATAACTGTCACATTGCGAGTCATGTTTAATTTCTTAAAGGAAACTAGATTATGGTTTTATAGCACACTCTGAATGTGTATTATATTCATGTCGACTTTTGGACGCAAATTATACTCTACTAGAATATTGTTTCTTATGCAGGCTTCAAAGACAGGCTTGATCGTATCTGTCCAGACGATGCAAAACCATTGAAGATTCTAGGCTTTTCTGTGCTAGGATCGGCACAGCACCGCCTGTCTGTTCCAATGACATTTGCCAATGCTAGATGACTTAGCAGATTTAGCAGATCCAATTAATCTTGCAACTGAAATATATGCTGGAAGACTTGCAATTGTGTGATCAGCCACTTTAATTTGTAATTGTTTATTTTGAGTTTGGTGTGGAACATCGAGAAGAGATACTAAAAATAAGAAGTCAATCATCGGAATAAAAGAAATAAGTATTTATTTTGCTACTACCATCTTTTGCATTAATTCTAAATTTTTTAGAAAAGTGATACATATAAAGCTCTTTACCGAATTATTATTATTATTATCATCATCATCATCATCATCATCATCATCATCATTATCATCATCATACTGATGACGTGTTATAAACAAGAAGGAAAAATATAGTAAAATAGACAGCAAACTCAATAAAAATGTGTATTATTGTGAGAATCAAAGATCTCTATTTATCGTTACAAGTCTAGGTTTTTGGGTACATTAGTAATTTGCAATATAATAATATAATTTACAACAAAAATAGAATTAGGATAATTATATTGCCACAACTGTTATTTCTAGTTCACCAGATTTATTTTACTAAAATACCCCTTAATGAAATGACTTATATAACCCTCCACTAATCTCTTGTTTATTTATTATCACTAGTTTAATATCCGTGCATTGCACGAGTAGAGGTGCGGTTAAACGGAAGTTACATCCGAATATAAAGGATAAAGCATGCAACCATTTCATAAAAAATTTAAAAAGTACCTTTAACAAAAGGTTGTGATATTTGTATCAACTATAGTTTACAACCCAAGCTGTGCAAAAATTTGAGATAAAGTTGAATACAACTTTTTATTGATATCACTAAGAGCATAATAATATATTGGCATGGTAAAGTGTAACTCAAAATGAGGTAACACAATTAATGACGAATACAATCCTTTGTAGAAGTAATTAAGAGTTAAGGGCATACTTAAAATATACAATTTCATTTAAAAAACCATCAAAGAATACTATACTATTCTCAACATAAAATGTAAGATCAAAACACCAGGCAAGCAGTCTTTATTTTGATTTTAGTGGTGATAAAAAATATATAAAGGATAGAGGCATTGTTATAAACACCATGTATCTGTAGAACAAAGAATTTATATGTAAAATGGTAAATGAATATAAGAGCCAAGAGGAATAAATCAACAAACACTCCTTTACTTATAAAACATTCATAGAACCATATCTTAGATGATCAACACTTAGAGAGTAAAAATGGATTGGAGTTCTTTTACCATCCTTGTGTGAATTGCGTCATTACCCAATATTTGCACAATAGCATCATCAACCTGTAGAGAAATAAAGTCAATACGATATTATGTAGCAATTACCCATGTGTATCTATATATCACCACATATTACAAAACATTAAAAAAATAAATAAATAATTTACCTCAATATATATCATTCATCGACAAACAATTAAACTATGATGACAATATCTATTCAAATGCAAATAAATATGTGAGGAATATATGAAAAGAGTTAGAATAGTAAATGTAGAACATCTAAATGAAAACTATATAGAATCCATCAAAATAAGTAATGACTCAGAATATGAAAGTCTGTACAACTGAGCAAATATAGTTTATTAAAAAATCAACCAACAATTTGGATTAACCACAATTACGCAACTCATATATTTATAGGTACTAGAAACATATAAATATTATCCAAAATATTTAATATTTTTCAATTTCCACTGCAACATGTACTTCTAGCTAGCTATAAAACCAAGATGACTTATAGAATGAACTGAGTTCACTGTATTAGCTCAGTTAAACATAAAGATGAATAGAAATGATATAATCACTTTTTATATGCACAACACGGCTATATTGTAATTAGCACTATTAAATTAAAAACTAATGCTTTTAGTATTCCATATGTAGGAATAAAGATGACATAATTTTCAATAGGATCGCCACAAATATTTAGTCTTACATAAAAGTTGTGGCCAAACTATGAAACATAATAATTTAATCAAACATATAACAAGAAAGAGAGAGAAAACTCATAAACGACTTATAGTCCAAAGAATAGAAGAGAAAAATACTCTTGGAAACCAAATAACATCCCAGAAAACGTGTGAAGAATAACTTATAATTTAACCAAAACATATTCCATATAGGAAACCACATAGAATGAATATTATGGTCTTAGTATACAATACAACTCTACCATGCACAAATGCCTTGTAGTAAAATAAAAAAGAGAAGAATATACAATGAAACGTACCATATTGGTGCCACCTATTAACTCAATCCATATGTGTAGATATAAAACGATGACTTGAGATCGAGTTCGAAGAAATTCAAGTTTTGTATCTAAGAGAAAAATGATTTGCAAATACTAGGAAAAATGAAAATAAATGTAAAACATATCATACAAATAAGTTCATTCTATATAATGATATGGAAAAGAAATTGACCTAACCATGATTATTGAACACTTATAAACCACATTGACAGTAGAATTGTTGCGCTGTCTATATTTATCACATATCAAGATCTTTAAACTTCCATGACTCGTAACCCCGGACACAGCAACATAGAACTGCCTATGTGTAAACACCGGCTTTTTTAGAACGAGGCCAACATTTGAGAGAGGCTGGCCTTGACTCTTGTTGATAGTGATGGCATAAGATGAATATTGCATATGGACCCCTTAAATATTGAAAGAGAGGTGTTAAAAGTCAATTTTAGCAAGTTCGATGTTACCACGCAATTTCATTAAGTTCGACATTACCACATAAATAATTCCCAGTCAGAAAAATATGCCTAAAATATGAAAGCGAAAAAGGTTTCGTGTTTTTACGTTATAAATAAACACACAACACTTGCATCCCCAATTTCCCCCTCATTAACTGACAAAATCAATGTACGGCCCATTTAATGATTTAAGTATTATTTATTTATTCTTGTTTTATCATATTATTAATTTTTTAATATATATTTTAATGTAGTTTTTATGTAGAAATGTGACATTTTTTATTTTTATATGTGACTTATTAATTTTATATGCAACTTTTTAATTAAATATGATATTTTTCAATCAAACATGACTTATGAAAGTTATATTTGTATTACTATATAATTAAAAAGTAACAAATAAAAAAGTGATATTTATATTACTATTGACTTAAAAAGATTCAAATTGAAAGAATTACATTTAAATAAAGAGTCAAATTTTGTGATAATATTTATTTAAAAACCCACGTATATTTAAAAAGTCACATCTAGAAGTCACATTTGTATCTCTATGGTATAAAAAATCACATATAGAAAATTCAAATTTAATTAAACAGTTATATAAAAAAGTCACATTTTCTGTTACAATTACAATTAAAAGTCACACACACACACATATGTATATATGCGTTTAGAAAAGAATCACATATTCTTAGAAAGTCACATTTCAAATGTCACATTTGTGATAATATTAAATTAAAAAGTGACACATAAAATAATTGGCTAATTTTTTTTAAACTAAATAATCAATTAATTAAAAAGTCCCATGTTATATACGTGCCTTTTTTTAAATAAAAAGCCACACATAAAAAGTCATTTTTACCTCGAAGGTCACATTTTTATGGCAAACTAAAAAATTACATCTAACTAAAAACTTATACATACAGACACGCATATACAGAGTGCATATATAGCGTTTGGTATGTAAAAGTTGTAGATGAATAATAATAATAATATTCAAAAAATAATAATAGTCTAATATAATTTACTACCAAAGATTACAGTACGTGAAGAAGATTAGAGGGCAAAGACAAAAGATCCATTCCTGATGTTACTGCTGTATTGATGACTGGTAAAATTGCCGTAATAAATATAATTTATGAGTATTTAATCACCTTAAGTCATATTTGCATGTACATTTCAAAATTTATCATTTTGTAAGTCTGGATGCTTCTGTCCCCATTGTCAGTTTCTTGAACCATCCACTTAATAGCACAACCCACATTTAGGCGCCAGTCCATTCAGTTTTTGTTAACACAGCCTTCACAGTGTGCTCTTTAGCTATGATTGTTGGGCTCTAAGTAAAAGCGTGAAGGAAAGAAATAAGCCGAAGGCAAAAACACTGTAGGAAATATATGAAAATGAACTCGAACCGGATGCTGTAAAAAATCACAAGCCCCAATAAATATAATGATGCACCACAGTAGGATAAAATAGGAAAATAGGTTGAATTCTGCAAATCCTGGTTTCATCGGTTTTAAAAGAGCAATTAGAATTGGGGATTTGACCATTTTGATATGATAATTAGACTTGGGGATATGACCATTTTGAAATGTTGGGAAAGAAGAAATTACTTTGGGGAAAATTATCAAGCAAGATAAGAATCACAGATCGCATATTGATTTAGCGATAGGAATTAAAATCGAAAGGGTTAATTACACTTAGCGTCCCCAACCTTTCAGTTTTTTATCGATTACGTCCATAACGTTTAATTTTGCGTTTTTACGTTCCTAAGCCTTAGTGAAATCTCATTTTTTGTCCATAGAGACTGAAAACGTCAACTTCGACTGTTGATGACAAGGGTATTTTAGGCAAAACAAAAAATAAATATTTTAATATATTTTAATTAAAAAGTTTGGAAAAAAAGGAAAAGAAAAATGGTGGGAGGGGGACTCTCCCCAGCGCAAAACCAAGCTGTCAGAACGGCAGCCGAATGGCTGCCACTTTTTGGCAGTGAACCCCCCTTTCACTGCTAGAATGGCAGCCAATTTCGATAGCAAAGAAGGGGGGCTCCCCCCTTTTGTTGCTAGAAATGGCAGTCATTCGGCAAACGGATCGGAATGGCAGTCGGAAATGGCTGCCATTCCGGCAGTAAAGAAGGGGAGACTCCCCCCAAGCTGGCGCCATGGCAACAGCTTGGTTTTGGGGGTGGGGGAGTCCCCTTCTCACCATTTTTCTTTTCCTTTTTTTTTTTCAAATTTTTTATTTAAAATATATTAAAATATTTATTTTTTGTTTTGCCTAAAATACTTCTGTCATCAACGGTCGAAATTGACGTTTTCCGTCTCTAAGGACAAAAAATAGGATTTCACTAAAAGTTAGGAATGTAAAAATGCAAAATTAAAGGTTAAGGATGTAGTCGATAAAAAGTTGAAAGGTTTGGGACGTTAAATGTAATTAACCTAAATCGAAAAGATTACGGGGAGAGGAATGCCGAATGAAGATGGAAGGCAGAGAGAGAAATTTCTTGATTTACGGAATTGGGGATCTGACCAAAGAAATAAATATGGGCCAGTTATAGTAATAATCTATATATTTATAATACTAACTAAGTAGTGAGTTTTTTTTTTCTACCTAAAATTGACGCTCTAAGAACATGGGAAAAAAGATAAGGGGAAAAAAGCTAAGAGGAAAAAATTAGGGGAAAAAACCTATTTTCAAATAATGTATAGGGGAAAAAGTACGGGGGAAATATGAATTGAATATGTGGCGGTACTTTATTGGATTAGAAGGGGAGTGGGAGTGGGTGAAAAATAATATTTTATTGGATTGAGGGAGAATAAGAGGGGGGAAACTTGAAGGAGGGCCCCCCAAAATAACTTTCCCCCTCCTCTTTCATACATAATTTGATTTTTGGGTTCCCCCACATTAATCATGCTCTAAGGGAATTAGAAATCTAATATTATGATGATGTCGCTAATGTCTCATTTTGTTTTTTTGTTTTTATTTTTATTTATTTTTTCCTCCTTTTTTGTTGACCCTAATAATAATCTATATATTTATAATACTAACTAAGTGGTGAGTTATTTTTTTCCTGTATAAAACTGACATCCTAAGGGAATTAGAAATCAGATGTTATAATGATGTCAAGTTGATGTCGCTAATGTCTCATTTATTTTTCTGTTTTTATTTTGTTTATTTTTCCTTTTTTTCTTTTTTGGTTCACCCTAATAATAATCTATATATTTATAATACTAACAAAGTGGTGGATTATTTTTTCTCGCCTAAAACTGGCACCCTAAGGAAATTAGAAATCTGATGTCATGATGATGTCAGGTTGATGTCGTTAATGTCTAATTTATTTTTCTATTTTTATTTTCATTTATTTTTCTTTTTTGTCCTCTTTTTTTGGTTCACCCTAACAATAATCGGATAATATTAAAGAAGCAGTGTGTTAATTTTTTGTAAGGCATTTGATTCTCTTTGTTGAAACTAATCTCACATAGTACTGATTTGACCATTGATTTGATAACGGCTCATTTATAAATACAAATTTCAAACTTTTACTAAATCTACACTATTCATTTCACATTATTTTAATTCAATTTGAATAAATAGCTTCAAATAGCCACTTAATTTTGTATAAAAATTTTTAATAATTTATTTATCTGCTCACCTTAATCTTTTTTTTTTCAAATTTTCAAAATTTTGTTTATTACGTCTTTTAATTTTGCATAGTAATTTTTAATCATCTCCTAATTGTTGAGACGGAACTTTTAGCCTTTGGAAATGCTTTGGTTTTCATTTAACTAAGTGTATCAATCAATAATCAAAGCAACCTTCAGACAGTCTAATAGGGTAAGTATACAAGCAGCTCTATATATATATATTGCATATAAATCGGCCAGCGAGCGATTAATTAACATAGAATATCAATTTTAAAAGTAGTTGTATGTATTTTTCTTTTATTTTTTATCATTTAGTTAATTATTTGCATTAGTTTGTTTTAAAGATATATATAATTATATATACATGTGTTTCCCTTGCGTTAGATTAGCTAGTTAATTAAAATACAAACAAAATAAAATAAAATCCATAAATAAATAAAGAAAAGGAAATTGTATTAAGTATAGATGGTGAACTATATTATAATGTTGTTCACCTGTCTACTGTTGGCGGGGTTACATCGCCCATTTCTGACGTGGCAGTGATATGACCAGACGTGGCACACACATGGCAGCTATGTTTGTCGACTATGTGTGTGACACGTCAGAAATGAGTGGTGTAAATCTACCCACAGTAAATGGGTGAACATTACTCAACTATATTAAGTAAAAAGGCAACAGATAAGAATTTTACCACAACATAGCTGTACCTGTAGCCACCACAAAAGAAGGCGGGAAAAATATGGTGCTAAAAGGTACAACTACTTTTGTTTTATAATATATATATATATATATATATTAACTTAAGTAATTAGAATACCAACGGAAGTAATTAAATTAAATAGCATAACTCAATTAGATTTTGTATGTGCTTTTTTCCAAAGATCATAACTCAATTATACTTTTGGTATGTGCTTTTGTCATTTTCGTGCCATGTTCGTTTGTTCAAAGTAATTAATATTATCTACTATACACACCACACGACATCTAACATGGCGATATTGCCGGAATAAATACCTGAGAATTCAGTAATTGATACCACCACTGTCTTCTTCAAGGACAACTGGTTGCCAATCATCGATCAAATGTATTGTTCGTGGAGTTAAATACTGAAAATAAATTTTACTTTCATTTTTATTTAGTGAAATTGATACTTTCCTCGTCAAAGTACAATTTAAAATTCTAATCAAATGTGATTTCAATTCTCTAACGTCTAATGCAATTGGATTGGACTCGGGATCTTGCAAATGTTGGAGATGGAATGCCGAGATTGGCTGATAATAATTGTGGAATTTTATCAAATTGATTTTGGATGTTGAGTTTAGAATTTATTGAAGGAAAACTCTCACTTTGCAAATGACTTCCCTTCTGCCATATTTGGGCATTATCATTGTTTTCTCCCACTGATTCACAATCCTTTGTATATGAATATATTTATGTATATTGATATGAACGAAGGTCGAATAAGAAATCCATATGAAAGGACGAGGGATATGGATAATTTTGTGGTGCACTTGAATACCATACTCCCTCCGTCCCAAAAAGATAGTCCACTATTTCATTTTCGTCCGTCTTAAAAAGATAGTCTATTTATCATATTGAACATATATTTAATATTTCATTTCCATATGTGTCATTAATTAATTATTGTTATTCAAATATCTATACATTGAAAATATTTCAAACAATTAATAACACAAAGATATATATAGAAAAATAAGATAAATTTAAATATTCTAACCACATTGCCTACTAATCCTTAATCCGCGTAAAATTACCTGTTGGACTATCTTTTTGGGATGGAAGGAGTAGCTAGCATTTTCTCGTATATTTAATGTTTTAATTAGGTTCTGACTATATTATAGTAAATTTATTGTGGTACATTTATAAAATTTGTATTTCAATTAGTGGTCTGCATATAACACAGTGTAGCAAACAAATTTTGTAGTAGCAATATAACTACTCATAGAATTATTAAAGCTGAGTAATTAATAAATAAAATAGTATAACAGGTACTTTTTCAATACTATTAAACAAACTTTTCTTAATCTATGTGAAAAAAATAACACTATTTTTAGGATAGAAGTAGTAAGAGTTAAATATGCTGTACCGGAATCAAGACACTATTAATTAACCATCCACAACAAACTATTGTCCTGCAACTATAGTCCATTGTTCTTTTTTCATTTATCTCATGAACTAATTTCCTTATCATCTTAGTTTTCTTTTTATATATTCATACCTATAGTGTATTGTAATCAATAAATAAGAATCATCTAATGGAAATAGTAAGTCAATGGAATGGCTATATTAGAAAAAATATACTCCTTCCGTCCCATAAAGATATTCCCCTTTTATTTTTCACATAAATTAATAAAACATCATTTAATGTTAGCAGAAATGTACAATTTAACAATATATTTCCTAATGCACCATTTGATTTATTTACTATTTCACTATAATTGTTCTTTATTATTGATTACTATACACTATAAATGAAGGTATACTAGAAACCTAAAAAATTAACTTAAGAAAAGAGAGTATAATTTGGGATGGATAACAAAACAAATGAGGAATATCTTTTGACTAATTGGAACTATCTAACCCTAACCTATCACATTATGGTGCAATCTAAGAAATAGATAAACAATTAAAAAATTATTTTGGTTATATATAAAAAAAAATCAACCAATGAGAATTTAGGGATGTGTGTCGGATTGATATGATTCACAATCTGCCTAAAGCATATAGGGTTGACCGAATCTATGTGTTTGTCAGGCGATGTTCGATCGGTCTATCGATCTATTGATTATTATTTTTTTCATTTAATAAGTTTTTCTCATTTATTCTACATTTTTTATTACTTGTAATTATATAGTTGTTGCAGATAAATCAAGAAAGATATTTCTGGTCTATCATACTCTGCAGGATTACGAATCATAAAGATACTTCTCCACTCATACAGGTCCCCCGCTCAAGTGTACCATAAAGTAAAATAATATATTAGTTTAACAATAAGTTCGATTTGGTAGCTATGTATAAAAGAATGAAAAAAAATCAACTAAATAATTGTATATAAGTTCACTTGATATTTGGTAATAAATGTTTCAAAATAGTAAACAGAATATAGAATACAAACTTTAAAAGGGATTAGAAACTTCATATATTTATATTTATATTTAATTTTAATTTGAGAAAAATGAACTCGAACTGAATTAAAAATCCATAGATACTATTTTTATACTGAAATGAACGAATTTAGAAAGATTGACATATATATATATATTTAAATAAAGTAAAAATATATATATAGATAGTGTAAAACATTTATATTAAGATTGTGAAGCAATTTTATAGACGACATGTTTATATTTGACACCCACTTGTTATTTGTTAATTCTTACTAAAGGACATGTTGAAAATTTTCATTCAATATCAATATATTGCATATCTTTCAATTTTAAAATAATTGTGAAATTATCAAAAAAGGAAGTTGGACGACCAAAGTATGAATAGTGGCGTCCAATTCCCTCTCTTAACATAGGTTATAGATAGATTAGAAAAGAATGAATATAAGTTGGAATTATTTCATGTAACAAACAAACAAGCCTCAAGAAATAAAAAACACAAAAAAAAAGGAAAAATGGAAATGACGACCAAAGAATGAACAGGAAGAAGCAAACTGGCTTTTTTAATATAGGTTAGATGTCGTGCACTTAAAAAGGAAAAATTTACATTAATGAAATAAACGTGGTGTACTTAAATGCAAATAAACATGGCGCATTTGAAGGAAATAGACGTGGTGCACTTGAAGGAAAAATGAGCATTCTTAATAGTGCACTTGAATACGCGTGGAAATTAGAAAGAAAATGTTTTTCTCTTAATTGAATTATGAGTAAATAAATTTTATAGAAAGTAAACTGTAACGTGTTTTATTGGAAATGAAATTCATTAGAAAAAAATATAAATTACCTACAAAACCAAAAACTTATACTCCACTAGGAAAATAATTTCCTTATTTTGAAGGAAAATATGGTCATGTAAGCACCATAAGAAATTAAGTCTTTTACTCACATATAAAATAGCTGCATATACTACATCTGGATATTTAGCAACAAATAATTTTAATATGTGTGGGTAATTTAATAAATATACTTATTTTGTAATTGACATTAAATATTTGTAGGGAAATATTTTTAGTTATATTTAAATTTGGTGGGAGAAAAAGCCACATTTTTAGAAATTAGCAGGGGTGTATAATTTTTTGTTACGAAAAAGCATTACAAGTATGAAAATCACAGATAAAGAACACCTATATTTGGGTTAGGCCGGAAGGCCACGACAAGTTCACGGTTCAAGGGAAAACCGCTACCTCCTGCCACTTGAGGCTCTACCAGAAGATGATCAGCCTTCTTCCACTAGCAATCGAGAACGAATTACAATGGAGAGGCTAGAACCTAGTTACATCAGACACTCGAACAAACCATAACTCACTCAGAGACACTCCTCACCCCTAACCGGCCTTCTGTACTCGGATCACCAAGTTTCGACTTTGTTAAGGCCTAATTGACTCATTCCGCGAATATGGCGCTATAACGGCTTAGGTACAGCGAGGGCGATCCTTCTTGATTTTGGAGCCCTTCTTTTACTTCCGATCTCTCACATGGCCTCCCTACTCAACCCAGCTTTGATCAACTTGTTCGAGTCAGGAGAAGAAGCATTTGCACGTATTGGGTGTTAAACAAGACTTAACGTCAGGTTGTATAATGTATCTTGTCACGTGATGTCCAAATCTTATCCGTTCACTCATCCATAATCGTTGAACACATTGGAAAAACTCAAGGGGACATGGTGGGGTCACCATTGTCAAGTTTCACAAAGTTTCGACTTCGTTAAGGCCATAACGGACTCTGGCCGCGAATATGGCACTATAACGGCCTAGGTTCAGTGATGATGATCATTCTTGATTTTGGAGCCCTCTTTTTACCGGAATGCACTCACATGGCCTCTCTACTCAACCCAGCTTTGATCAACTTGTTCGAGTCGGGAGAAGGGGCATTTGCACATATTGGGTGTTAAAAATGACTTAACAACACGTTGTGTAATGTATCTTGTCACATGATGTCCACATCTCATCTCTTCGCTCATCGATAATCGTTGAACACACTGGAAACACACAAGGGGACACGGTGGGTACCATTGTCAAGTTTCACAAAGTTTTGACTTCGTTAAGGCCATAACGGGCTCATGCCGCGAATATGTTGCTATAACGGCCTAGGTGCAGTGATGGCGATCCTGCTTGATTTTGGGGCCCTTCTTTTACCGGAATGCACTCATATGGCCTTCCTGCTCAACCCAGCTTCGATCAACTTGTTCGAGCAGGAAGAAGGGGCATTTGCACATTTAGGGTGTTAAACATGACTCAACGTCATGTTGTGTAACGTATCTTATCACGTGATGTCCACGTCTTCTCCGTTCGCTCATCCATAATCATTGAACACATTGGAAAAACACAAAGGGACATAGTGGGGTCACCATTGTCAAGTTTCACAAAGTTTCGACTTTGTTAAGCCCATAACGGACTATGCCGCGAATATGGCGTTATAACGGCCTAGGTTCAATGATGGCGATCCTTCTTGATTTTGGGGCCCTCTTTTTACTGGAATGCACTCATATGGCCTCCATGCTCAACCCAGCTTCGATCAACTTGTTCAAGCTAGTATATGGGGAGTTGCACATATAGGGTAATAAACATGACTTAACGTCATGTTGTGTAACTTGTCTCATCACGTGATGTCCACATCTCATCTGTTCTCTCATCCAATTAGTGAACACACTGGAAACACACAAGGGGACATGTGTCAAGTTTACAAAGTTTTGACTTCGCTAAGGCCATAACGGACTCATGCCGCGTATGTGGCGCTTTAATGGCATAGATGCAGTGATGGCGATCCTTCTTAATTTTGGGGCGATCCTTTTACCAGAATGCACTCACATGGCCTCCAAGCTGAACCCAGATTCGATCAAATCGTTTGAGCTGGAGGAGGGGGCATTTGCACATATAGGGTGTTAAACATGACTTAACGTCATGTTGTGTAACGTATCTTGTCACGTGATGTTCACATCTCATCCGTTCTCTCATCCAATCAGTGAACACACTGGAAACACACAAGGGGACACGGTGGGGTCACCATTGTCAAGTTTACAAAATTTTGACTTTGTTAAGGCCATAACGGACTCATGTTGCGTATATGGCGCTTTAACGGCATAGATGCAGTGATGGCTTTCCTTCTTAATTTTGGGGCGATCCTTTTACCGGAATGTACTCACATGGCCTCCCTGCTGAACCCAACTCCGATCAAATCATTTAAGCTGGGGGCATTTGCACATATAGGGTTTTAAACATGACTTAACGTCACGTTGTGTAATGTATCTTGTCACGTGATGTCCACATCTCATCCGTTCACTCATCCAAATTAAGTAAACACACTGGTAATGTAGAAGATGCATACAGTAGGGTCATGAATGTCACGTTTCACAAAGTTTCGACTTCTTTAAGGCCATAACAGCCCCATGCAAAGAATATGGCGCTATAACAGAATAGGTTCATAGGTGCAGTGATGGCGCTATGCAAAAAAGCTTCCGTATCGTTTTAGTTCTAAAAAACTTGATAACAAAAAATCTAAGCTATGTTATATCGCGAAAAATATTTGTAAAAAATTTGACAGAGTTTTCCCTATATCACAGATCGTACAAACTTCACATGCTTACATATCAATCCTGTTTTCATATGTACAGAATGACACAACTATTACAAAGCAAAATGTGGTAGTATCCACATGTCATTCAAGTTATAAGCATGACCATATGCCTTAGCTCAATGTACAAATCCATTTCTTAATGGCTCAGGTAGAGGAAAAGATGTTTTGCTCCGGGTTCGGTTTGGCTTAGCTAAATTTGTTGGGGATGTTTTGCTCCAGCAGATAACTTCAACGGCCATATTCTATCTGAAGGATTGGTTCAGACACAATCAGTTAACATTCTGTGATGTTAAAACACACATACATGCTTATTTAATCCGAAGAGGCATGTAGGGTACTCTACGGGGTCAAAGCACTACAGAAATATTTCCGCTGCTAGCTTCTCACGGAAACCTTGCAAGTGCTCTTGGCACATTAACTCAACAGCAAACCCCACGTAATGACATTTTGGTTCAACATTTGCTCGAGTTGTTTTGCTCCTACAAATAAATTGAATGGGCAGATACTCGTTAGTAGAAATGTAGTCAAAGTTCATAAATATAAGGATCTATCTGTGAATAGAGACTAAATATGACCAACATATTGTCGCTTATAAGAATAGCATTCAAAGCATATGATATGCGATTAGATATGTATATGGAATAGCCACGAAATTCTTTTGTATGCATAATGTCAAAGTAAATATCAAGTTCATTATAAGTAAATATCACAACTAGATGAAACACTCAAGTTCATTCTGAGTAAACTCCCAGGGAAATCAACTAGATATTGTACATGGCAATAAGTTAATGACAGCAAAATTCTGACACAAGCACGCCACAATAAGCAGCAGATTAGTATCAAAAATAACAAAATTGAATGAAAATTCAACAGATTCTAAATATGAGAATCCTATCAATATAATAAGTCATTTCGGTATTTGAAATCAGCAAGTTAAAACAGCACAATAAGTAAAAGATTAATATCAATACGTAACAAAAATTGAAAACACATTCAATAAATTCAGATTATGAGAATCAAGCTATTTCAGTATTTGAAATTATCAAAGCAAAACAAACAAAATAAAAACAAGTCCAAACGATCATGATTCATAGACCGTATTTGAAACTTGTTAGCTAAAAGCAAAAAAAAAAAAATATATATATATATATGTAAGGGCATGGTTTGCTTTTGCTAAGCACGTTGTCCTTTCAAGATGGAATCTCCAAGCTCATTAAGTTCTAGTCATATTGAATTGAAATTATATACTTATGGGTTACACTTGAGTGGAGTGTGCTGAGGATCTATTTTATTGGAAAGGGGCTGAGGCCACATTTTAAGCAAACTATGGTACGTAGTAGACCATACGACTTGATTAAACACGAGTGGTTTCATACCAAGTATAATGTCGGAGTAGATGATAGAAATAAGATACAATTCAATATAGTATATCAATTTTGTGATCCGCTTTCTGCTTTTCAAGTATTATAACCCTTCTAGTCTATAAATGTTGCATAAGAATCCCGTAGCATTCCTATTTCCTTCTTGGGCTACAAGATGAAATTCTCAAGTTTCCAAAGGAGATATTGTACTATTTTTTCTCATTTATGCTTGATATTCGCAACTTGATTTTCAAGAGGTTTCTTGAATGTTTAATTCATTATACAAGTTGACTGCTAAATTATATATAGCATAGCATCTAAGGTTTCCAGCATATTGCCTATATTCCTATTTCTGAAATTGAATGGATCTTTTGCTAATTAAATATCTACTGAAAGCCAAGTTTCTTTACCCAAGTTAAATATCTAATTAAATATCTATTTTCTCCCAAGTTCTTTAGGGGTTGGTTGTAAGAATGCAATTAGCAACTGAATTCAAGAATCAAAATTCAAGTTCAAACTTCCACGAGGGAGGAGTATATATGATATATAACGTGATATATAAACAATAACCAACAGGCCATACCATTACTTATGTAAGATCACTTGAATCCAAATGCACAAAAAAAGCAATCTAATGGCTAATGCATATATACATATATATGACACAGACTTCATCTATACTGATGAATTCTGTTGATAAACATAGATGAAAGTTCAATTTATATTCTAAACATAATGAGCCTATATCATTATCACACAACATTTGAGAAATTGAGTTAAACAAAATTCCCAAAATTTATGTTGACTGAACATCCATGATATTCAACTTGCCAATGAATAATAGAAAATATATCATATTCCAAACTAAAGTGTAGCGACCAGGATCTTTATAAATAAATTTATTGTGCATGGCGTCGCTACGATTATCCGTGCTATTTTAACATTTGCATTTTTTCTTGTACACTCGTCTAGTAAAAAAAATTAAATAAATGATGGACATCAAATTAATTAATTAATTCAATCATGAATTTTATATTTAAAATTAAGTCAAATTCTAAATTTGGGATAATCTAAAATTTAATGATTAATGTGATCCAACTTAACTTGACAAAAGAAACTATTAATAAATGTTGAGCTTTTCAATTAATTAATTAAACCTAAATATATCTAAGAAATTACACTTTGTAGTGAACTTGAACTCCCCAATATCCAAAGCCCGGCCAATAAATAATTCTATTTAACCCACTCATTAAACCCTAATTCTACATATATACATATATATAATTCCTTGACTTAAAATTCCATTCCCAGCTACCTCTTTCATTCTCCACGTACGGTACGTTTCTTGTTTTTCAATTACCTATTTTCATGAAAATAGGAATTCCTTGTTATTATGCACACACATAGTAATTTTCTTCTTGGAGGAGGTATGGCAGATTCGTTATATATTACATATATGAATATATATATATATATATATGTTACATGCACATGAAATCATCCTGAAAAAAAAAATAAAAGAAAGACATGCATGATATTTATTTAACTCGTAGTTCACGTCGGTTGAAATAGGCTCGGGAAACCCGTTTCGTAAACTTTACTTTCAGGCCACAAATTGCATACCAATGTGTTCACCTCACCATGTAGAACTCAAATATATAAATTTCTTGGCCAGTGACCCACTGGTTCGCCGAAAAATATCGATTCTCATTCCAAACTTCGTCACCGTTCATTATTTTGTTGGTATAGTTTTGTTCCACTCAATGTGGTGAACGTTTTTGTATATAGGTAGCCATGAATCCAAATACCAGAGTTTGTTTTTTTTATTTTTGTATCTCTCTTGAAGTTCACTGCGTATGTTTACTACCAGGGACCCCCAAATGTAAATTAGACAAAGTTAAATATTTGCATGATCAGTCCCTAAGTTTAAGGTTTCGTAAGTTAGTCCCTATATTTCCTTATGTGTATTAGTTGGTTAACCAACTTCCTGAAACCCATTACTAAACCCAATAGCTTTCAGAATATTTAATTTAACCCCTAATTCATTATGAATTTCTCAAATCAAGTCCTAATAACTTGCGAGAATTTATAATTTAGTCCCTATAACTTTAAAAAGTAATAATTTAACCAATTAAATTCCACTAATTGGATAATACACTAATCACAACATTCTCATGAGGTTTTATTAACCTCTTAGAAAGTCCATAATATGCACCAAGTCATTAAATCAAGTATTCTAAAATATTTATGATAATTTCTTTTGCTAGACGAGGGTGCAGTAAATCTTTGAAGTTCAATAAGCTTCACATCCACTCAACCTTTCAAGGAATTTTCAAGATGCAATGTGGTTTATATTTATTATGTCATTGCCTTATGTGTGATTTTAGTATGTTAAATCATTGCCATATTATCTATAGTTGTCAGGAACCATAAGTGGTTCGGGGTCGAATACGAACCCTTGGGTTAGCCCACAGAGCATATTTTAATATTTGTGAGCAAATAACTGTCAGGGATCCCTAAGTGGTCCAGAATCTAATTCAGGTTCTTGGATTTATTCCATGGTACAGTTCAATAGACATCTACAGTTTCAATAGTTTTCTATAGAATGATTTTACATGTCTAATTTATATATTTGGTTTGGACTTAGTTGTTGTGTACCCCCACTGAATATAATTGTATGCTCACCCCATTTTTAACATTTCAGATTGAGGAGCTCGGTGGTGGCAAGGTGGCGGCGATGGAACTTGACTTTTAATTAATAACAATATTATCTGTCATACTACTATTTTACAATATTTATTTAGCAGTTGAACTTCGTTTTTTTTAAAAACCTTGGCAGCTTTATATGCTTATTAGTACTCTTAACTCAAATTGGTGTATAAAGTTTCTGCATTTATTGACAAATTTTGAGTTTTGCAAAATAAAATTAAATTCTTTTTGTGCTCAAGCGGCATGATTGTAAAGAATGGAAAGGCCAAAAGCTAGTTTTGGTGACGCTCTAAGTTAATAGAATTTGGAGCGTTACATAAAGACTCGTAAAAAATTTAAAAAACATATTAGAAATGGCAAGTGTCAACTTACAACACATTATAATCTTCTCAAGAGGGAATCAAGCATGCTTAACTTTATTTTTTGTGCATGGTTAAAGGGAGAGGGGAGCTTTACTGAATATCTGATATTAGGCATTAAAAATAAGCACAACTTGCATAAGAAGAATCTGTACCTTTCTGCCATCATCCAATAGGTGCTTTGAGACTGTGACCTAAATAGTTTTCTCGATGTTTATCAAATTTCACATCATCCCAACTAAATTATGCATATGAGAAAAGATATATAAGTAATCAAGTGTTCCATAATGAATGCATTTTCATTTTCACATGGTGGCACACAAAAGATTCCAAGGAGAAGTGGTGATAAAGTACGTATCTAGACAAGGTATACAACCGCAAGGGAAATATACGATCTCACTCTAAAATATCACAGAAGCATGATTCATAGCAATAAAAATAATTCCTAATGCTACTACAATGTTACTCCAAGAACATTCCTCTTATAACGCAAAACTAACCCGACTAAAATTTTTAAAATTGTGAAAACATACCAGCTAAGCCCAAATCTTTGTTAGATTCCCACAAAGCTAAATAGGCAACCATCTACAAAAATAAGAACTTGCACAACAATCGAATTAACTTATAAAATTTAATCTCTCTCAAAGAAGAACAATGAACCCCAAAATCTACCTTAGATTATAAAATTTACCTTATATTGCGGTACAAAGCTGAAACGTAACAATGGACCCCCAAATCTAATTGTACATTCAAATTTATTTATTTATTTTCACAATAAATAGAATATAAATTACACATAATATACCTAATCATGAAATTAAAAAAAAAAAATTATAAATGGTCACTCCAAAATTAATTGTATGCCAATGCTACTACTATACACACGTTGGCGAATGCATCAATGCTATTATACACAATTCTTCAAAAGGCATAACCAAGATGTAGGAACAACATCCATTTTTTTATCGTAGAAAATATGCACATAAAATTTACATTTTGCACAATATAATAACTTTAAAAAAGTGCAAATATTTGCAGCACATTTATCTCTGTCTAATATTACCATAAACAAAAACCAAGAAATTAATGGGTCATACTAATAAGAAATCTTCCCAAACTGGTAATCAGCCAAGGCACAATTCCAACTAAGCTCACTCTTTTTTCCCTACTTATATAGAGTAATAATTATGCTCAAATCTCCGGATAATTACTTTGCATAATTGCCAAGTCTTAACCTATTCTAACATTAACACTAAGTTATGCCTAATAAGATTGCAAAATCATCCAAATCTTTAAAAAGAACCATCATGAATCCAAATTTCAAATCCTAAAAGCACACTGTGATTCCAAATACAATGAAGTCTAGAGACATCCAAACTATATCTCAGCCTGCTCAAAATCACTGCATAATTAGAGCATATTTACCTATGGTTAAAGTTTCTTTTCAGGTAATTTGATGAGACTATTTCCAATATAAGTACCTTTTAGTTTGTTAAAAAAAGAAAAAAAGAGTAACTTTTGAAATTATATTGAGCGAGACAGAGAGAAAACTTTACTTCCCTTATAGCTTTCACAAAAAAGCTCTAAAGGTAGGAGATGGATGGCTCATATTGCACCATTACCGGTATGCCACAAAGTAAACGAATATGGATGGATAGTTCATAGATTTCAATTTGAAACCAAGATCATAAACATTAATTTTTCAGAACACAAACCTGACCAGCCTGAGACGACACGGTCGCTATGGAAGCCGGCCCCTTTGCCGCCCGATTCTTCTTCATTTCAGGCAAGGCCCCCTTAATCAAATGAAAAGTACCCATCATTGACCAAGAAGCACTTCAACAAGGCCAACCCAATGAATCAATGTAGCAGAACTCGATTTGGGTGTGGGAGAGAGCCGTTGGTTTTAAATTCTTCAGTGAGCAGACTGAGAGAGAGAGAGAGAGAGAGAGAGAGAGAGATGCAGCAGAAACAGGCGTTAGGGCATGCTGGTTTGGGCTGCAATTAATTCCAACATAGCGGGTAAATGGGTAAATATGCAATTAACATTGTTTTTGAATTATTTTAATTACTATTTTTTGGGTCAAACTCTATTTAGACGAAATTCTTTATCCACATCTTGATTCAGCTAATTCCCCCGTCTTTTTAACTAATTTTTATAAATGTTACTAAATTTTTCACCCGTGCGATGCACGGAGTAGTGATCTAGTGAAAATATCATAATTCAAAAGTAGTGTGATAGGAGTTGATGTTTGATGTCCTAAAACGGATATAAAAAATTTAACCTACACAAATAAAATGTGGATTGTACAATAGCAAATAGTATATAATAACAAACGTCTATGAATAATAATAATAATAAGCAAATACTAATTGTTAACATATACAATTGGAAAAACCATCTAAAAATACAGTTTAATAACAACTATGATAACCCAAACAAAGACACAAAATAGAAGATTGATAATAACATTGCTTCATCAATGGGAATTGGTATTTTAGGAGTCAGGTTGACAGTGTTACTCCTTGATATGTGTAACCTGTAATTTCTGTTGTCCCATGTATCAGCTTCTTTAATCAAGCTTCTTTGTGTTTTTTTACCCTTTTAATTTGTTGTCTTGTTTGAATGCTATTGGACATTGCAATTATAATATGCATATTTTCTTCTTAAAAAATTTTAAAAAAAAAAAAGTCGGGTGTTGTTAAGATATATTATGTTTAATGGGTTATTTGCATCCATTTCAAAAACATGATTAAGCTAAATGTGGGGTTTGGATTATAGCATATAGAAGATGACCGTATAATGTAATTATTACTTTCAAGTTTTGTTAGTTGTAATCACCACAATATTTTAATATTCCCAAGCTCTAATTCAAAAACAAAGAACATAAAAGATACTGGCAGAAAGCATACTAGCTAAACCAGGTGAACAATCACAGAACTAAAATCCATATCACACTGAGTAATCCAAATCACTGAATCAAGTTGCTAAATCACGGAACTAATCTATATATATCTAAATCTAGAGTAGTCTAAACATGTTTTCCTGCCTAAATAGTTGATGTCATGGCTGATGTCATATTTTATTTTTTATTATTTTATTATTTTCTAGTTTGAAATGACTAATTTGCTCAATTTAACCCGGACCTTTCATCTTATTGTGTAATTTAATCCTAACCTTTTAAACTTAATATTTTCAACCTCACATCTCTTTTTTTTTTTTTTTACATAATCTAGTATTTTTACTTAAAAAGACAATAATACCCTCTAATTCTCATTAAGTTAAAATATATATCTATATTATATTATATCAATCAAATGTAGCTTCTACTGTAAGCTAACTTATGACGTCATGTTTTGCCTATTTTCCTATGTTTTCTCTTACCTTGGAATTTAAAATTCCATTACCCATTTTTCAAAAAAACTCATAAAGATTGAATTTTTTCTCATGAATTTGATATTTTTCATGAAAAACAAATGCAATCAAACAGACTGTAAGTTTGTGGAAAATGCATGTAATGAGAAAGGTTATGTGACTTAATTATATTTCTTTGCAAAGAGAAGGACCCACTGAAATATCGTCAACGGTGATTAGTAGAGTTAAACACTTAGCGAGCTTGAACTTGCACTATGACTTTAGAAGATTATTGTGAACTTAGTTCGTCTCAACGATCTTTATTTAAATGTCAATAACTTTTTTAGGGAGATTTTGACCTCATTCTCATTGGAAACACGCAAAGCTTACATGGTTAGTTTTTTTTTCCATAAACATTTTTAATGATTTAGCATAATAATAAGTCAGAAATTGGAAACTTAAGAAGCTTCTGTATTGAGATTTGTTTGTCAAAAAATCAACCTCTAATAAATTTCTCACAAGTATTTATTCTTCTTTTAGACCAGTTTCTTTTTTCATAAGTTTGAGTTTCAAAATCATATAAGATGAAAATTTCTGAAATTTCAAATATGTAAAGAGTCAATACAATTCATAGTTCAAGCATGGAGTTTGACTAATACAACATTAAGATATTGTACTATGTTTAATAAATAAAGACCTACCTATACCATGCAAGTTGATTGGTCCCATTGAATGTTGAAAAAGTTTTCTATTAATGGGTTTATTTGTTTAATTGTTTCCGTTGATATACATTCATCTTTTTATATTTTCAACTAATGTACAAATATTTCCCATTCATTTTTCAAATTTCTATCGTATATATCTTAACGTTGTTCTTCCTGTGTATCGCACGGGTGCTATACTAGTAACATGTAAGTAGGATAATCCATAGCATACAACTACTATGTAATCAATATCTTAATATAAAATCCAATCTGAAATAGATTATTAGAACATGTATTGCACCATGCTCTTGATAAAATTAAAGAAATCCAGTTAATGAACAACTTCCACACTGCCAAATGTAAAGAAATCAACCCCCAGCAAAAAAATGAATCCAACAACATTAAATCTATTCAACTTTCCAGACTTTGATCTTTTGCAGATTATTAGTTGGCATTTGTAATGCTTCTCCATTTCAAGTTGACCTTGAAATGTCTATTTCTAATAGAGTTTCCCAACCTTGACCTTTTTGTGTTTATTGGTTGATATCTGTAGAGCATCACCATCATAGCTACTGGCCGAGTCATCTATGGAAATCCTCTTTGTGGGAGTCATATATGAACATGTGACCTCGTTATCCATGACAGAGTCAATCGTCTATCACGTAAACAATGCATAGGCATTAAAAACTTAATAGAAATGGGCAAACCTTCAATACAAGCAACAGTGAGATAATATATACCTTACTATCATTATGCGAAGGCTTGGAAAACATTCGCTCAAACTCTGAATCAGAGTCAACATCCTACAACAATGAGGCATAGAACAAATTAACCAACTAATAATTCACTAAGTATTAAAACAGAAATCTAGGGAAGAGAGAGTACATTATTAATGACATAGATATCATCCGCACAATACCCTCTATACTTTTCAATTGTAGCTTGATCAACTACTATGAAGTCAACACGGAAGACGTCATTCTTTTCTAAACCGTCAGCCTTAGTGGCAATTTTGAAAAGCAGCTTCTTGGAGACCAACTCCATTATTACTGGAGGACAAACCCTTGGGTCAACCAATTCGTACCAATTAGAGAACAAAAAATGAAAGCCCTGGACTTGGAAACACTTGCTCAGGTAAGTTCAAAGAATGAAAATAGTGCAGTAATAAATTATTATCACTGCCATCCTATTACGTAGCTCTAAAGCTGTAAAGCCAAAAAGCTGCTCACACTGTTTCTCCCAAAGTGTGAATGTGGCTTCCTTCTCCTTTCCCTTTAGCTTAACACTCACAGTGTATCTCCAAGTATCGAAAGAAGTGATAGTTCCGCACTTGGTACATATATACTCTTTCCCATGTATTTTCAACTTTTTAGCACACCGTTCAGTAGGACATGCATAGTATGACCAATTACCCTTAGAGAGAATACTAACAACTGTGCCTACAACAAAACATCCTTGGGCCTACTTTCAAGGAAACATTAATCAGAATACATGAGTGATCAAAATCTTAAAAAGACTCATTTTATTAAAAGAAAACTAAAAAAATAGCTCAGCCGTATTAAGTAGTTGCTTAATGGTCTTCACCTCGGAAGTTCCCAACTCAGCCAACACTAACTCACAACTGTACGTAGACAGTCAAGCTGCAGTCTGAGATAAGTCTTCGGTGCCATTAAATACTTTATAAGGCATAAAAACATTAATTATATTTGAAATAGGCAAAGTTGAAATCTATTTTCAGTAACGTAAGAGCTAACCTGGCAATAAACATTTCGGCTTCTGGGATAGTAGGGTTAATTAGTAGCCTTGTCACATTGTAAGAGTTTGATATGCCAAGCACTACCCGTCACCAGTACCAATCAATTTGAAAGTAAGATAACACATTATGAATAATAAAAAACACACTTAAATATTTAAAATACTTCAAAAAGAAAACTTACTATGAAAATAATTGATTCGACAAAGTTGGAGAACCACAATAATAGGTTCATTGACACGTGGAGTCAGAACCTTGCGCGTCTCAACAGCATAATCATCCCACAACATCACTGGAATGCAGTTTTTACTTCAAAGGGAAGGCAACAAATAGTTAATATCAATTCTAGGAAGAAAAAAATTAAGAAAACTAATATAGACAAATCAGTACTCCAAGTCTTCGAGATTAAAGTTCACTTTGCCAGTGGATATGGCAACTGCACGAGCTATTCGTGCCCGTTCAGTAGGTGTGATTTGGCCTATAATATCTAATAGGAAAACTTAAGAAGTTAGTTAACTAAGCATAAGACTTAAAACATACTGTCAACAAATATCAATAAGGAAGAGCAATACCAAAAAGGCCAGTGTTATTCATGGGAGTCTTCAAAACATCATTGAAAGGTTTCAAGTTATAGAGATGCAACTGAAAATCTAGCCATTCTTCAATGGATTGCTCTATTACTCGTGTCTTATGTTGACAACATAATTTCCATTCATGTTGCGCTGGTTTATAGTAAGGATCACTCTTCTCCACTGAAAAATTCTTCATTGCATACAAACCATGCTCATGGATTTGATTTTCAAACGTGGCAACTAAATCTGCCCCAATTGTTGCATGGATCCTCCCACCCTATGTAATCAGGTGAAGGAGATGATGATAATTAATTATACTCATGGTAAGTTATTTTACATTCATCAATGACAAGACTAATGATAATTAATAGCCAAGCTTTATTTTCAATTACATATTTTCTACTAAAAATAAATTTCCACACTTCCTCACGATCTATAACTACTATCTACTATACATTTTTCTTTAAAAAAAAATCAGTTTTCAAGATATAGCATTGCTCAATCATGTGAAAGAAATAAAAATATAAGAATGATGGGTTTATTTGCCAATCTCTATAACAATGTTGACCAAACGCAGAAGTACAAGATACATTCCCAAAAAGAGAAACAAATAAAGAATCAGCAGTCTAATAAATCAATAAAGGGACATTGTTATTGGATTTGAATCATTCAAAGGTGTAATTACCGTTCACAAGACAAAAAAACGTAGTGTGATGGGAGTTGATGCTAGCTAGAACTTAGAATTGAAGTAAATATTGTGCTAACTAGAACTTAGAAGTTTGCTTTTTCATACTTGCAATATTTATTTGAAATCTGGGTGTTCCCATTTGGGTGTTTTTATGTTGATGCAGCATGATTGTTTAATTTGCACGGTAATTGAGAATTTAAGAGGTACCCATTTGTGACAACATTTTTGTACTCATCATTTCTTGTCATGTGAGGATTCAACTAATCAATCTTTTTAATAAGAAATATGTCATTTCTCTTTACAGAGTCTTCTTTTCTTTTTTATTTTCTTTTCTTTCAAATAAATAATTACGGAGACTTCTAAGTGATTCTTATATTTGATTAATATACAATGCCCTTATATTTGATTAAACCAGGTGAACAATCACATAACAAAAATCTATATCACACAATTTGAATAATCCAAATCTCTAAATGAAGTTGATCAATCATGGAACTAATAACATATAAGTTGGATAATCCACAACTGCTCTTCCGATCTATGTAATCAATATATATCTTAATATAAAATCGAATCTAAAATAGATTATCATAACATGTATTGCCAACATGCTCTTGATAAAGTTAAAGAAACACAAAATACATTCCCAAAAAGAGAAACAAATAAAGAATCAGTAGTTTAATCAATCAATAAAAGGACATTACTATTGGATATGAATAATTCAAATATGTGTAATTACCATTCAAAAGACCCAAAAAAAAGTGCAAAATGAAACAATACACACTTGTAAAAGGTAATCATTCAAATCTGGCCCAAGAATGTCCTAAAGGTTTCTACACACATTGTCTGTCTGTTGAAACTGAAATTGAAAATCAGAAGACAAATCATGAAAGAACCAGTGTATTATAGATGAAGCCTAAAAGCATTTTAAGCCACTAAAGAAAAGCCAAAAGTGACACTAAATACACGGTAAGCACATAGACAACTTAATTATGTTTGATTGGCATTTTCAACTTTTCCTGTAAACCACATATAATAATCAAATGTTGGACTTTATGACACAATAACTTATTCACGTTAAAAATGGTGGAACACATAGACATATCCGTAGATAAAATCAACTTATTCACAGTAACTCAATTCCAATTAAAAAGCAAGCAAATCTTGGTAATTTAAAAGGCAAAACCTTTCGATCCTGCAGAAGCAAGTCAAGAGAAACGTTCTCCTCTGGTCTAAACTTGGACCGGACATGCCATCTCGAAGTACCCGCACAAGGAGCTACCACTTAGCATATCGGTCATCAACATCGCTCAGCAAGAGCGTCCCAGAATCCTTTGATTCCTTTGATATAACTTTCAAAAACCCCTACGATATAACTTTCAAAAGCTGACGAAAGGTCGACAAATAAGCTATCACTTTGAAGTATGAAAGAGTAAGTATGAAAGAGTAATTTATGTGTTTTAGGGTTAATGAAAAATCCCTAAAGAATGGGGGTTTCAAAAAGGAATAAATCATAGAGAAACTCCCCAATTGAGGAAGAATCGTGTAAGAGCGGTATGCCACAGATAGATGAGGATTGACTTGGGAAGTTTGAAATCTTATCAATTAAGAATTTAATTTACGAAAAGGTAGGAGTGTTTGATATATTAGAAAGAGGTAAAATTTCAACAATTTTTAAACGTTAAGAATAACAAACTATAAAATAAAACGTTCTTTTTCCACATTATTTTTGGTAAAAATTAATTTATTTCAATTATTTAGTTAAAACCGGTCAACAATTATAGCTTTTCCAGTTTGATGACCAGTTCGGTTCTCTAAACATTTAGGAATAATGGAATTAATCTGGAAAATAATTTGAGAGTGTGGGATAAAAACGGATACGGTTAACCGATTCACAATAAACTTTTTTCAACAATAATCCATTAAAATTTTGAACTTTTTGGAAACTCAAGGCCCATAAGTAAGGTCATATTTTGCATAACACTTATCTAAGTAATTTAATATAGATATACATCCTCAATTCTTTTCACTAATTAACCAATGTGGGATTCTGTTTCTATACACAAAGTCACATTTTTAGTGACTCTTATGTCTTAAATTACAATCTTCGATCGTTTACGTGCGTGTAACAAAAAAATATAGGTGTTACCCATAATATGATATCTTTCATTAATGAAGATCAAAAATTGTCTAAAAAAGCTAAGGAAAATATTAAAGAAAATATGCGAATACTAAAATCAATCTAAAAAACAATCCATTAAAATTTTGAAATTTTTGGGAGCTCAAGGCCAAATAGCAAAGGCCCTATTAAGTTTAACTCTTCGCCAAGTAGTTTAATATATGTATACATTCTCAATTCTTTTGACTAAATTATCAATGTGGGATTCACTTTCTATACCCAAAGTCACGTTTTCAATAGTTCTTAAAAAATGAATAAAATTTCAATTTTTTTCAATAGTAAAGATAAAAAAATTATAAAATCGAAGTTTTTTCCATGTTATTTTAAATAAAAATTAATTTATTTTAATTGTTTAGTAAAAACCGGTCCGTTGACCTTGAACCTTTTCTAAACATTTGCAAATACTGGAATCAGTTGGGAAAGCAATCTGAAGGTATCGGATAAAGATGGATATGGTTAATTGGTTTATAACAAACTTTTTTCAATAACGCTCCTTTAAATTTTGAACTTTTTAAAAACTTAAGGCCCATAAATTAAGGCCTTATTATGCATAACATTTATCTAAATAATTTAATATATGTATATATCCTCAATTCTTTTTACTAATTAACTAATGTAGGATCCCCTTTTTAAACGTTTACGTGCGTGTAACAAAAAATAATATATGTGCTACCCATAATATAATATTTTTCATTAATGAAGATAAAAAGATTGTCTAAAAAATTTAAGGAGAACATTAAAGAAAATACATGAATATTGGAACCATTCAGAAAAACAATCTGACAATATGTGACAAAAAAAGTTAGTTCACAATAAACTTTTTTCATTAATGATCTATTAAAATTTTAAACTTTTTAGAAGCTCAAGACCCATGAACTAAGGCCCTATTATGTCCATTCTCTATGTAGTTTAATATAGGCATGTATCCTCAACTCTTTTTAGTAAATAATCAATGTGTGATTCCCTTTCTATAGCCAAAGTCATATTTTTTATGGTTCTTTAAAAAGAAATAAAATTTCAACCCCTTTTTAACGGTAAAGATAAAAAATTATAAAATCGAATGTTCTTTTTCCACATTAGTTTATTTAATTAAAATCGGTTCGATGACTTGGAACTGTTAGCTTTTTTGGTTTTTGGATGATTTATGAATACTGAAATCAATCTGAAAAACTATCTGACAATGTGAGATAAAGACCATACAGTTAACCGGTACACAATAAACTCTTTTAATTAATAATTAATTAAAATTTTAAACTTTTTGGAAACTCACGGCCCATAAGCTAACGTCCTATTATGTAAAAACCTTCTTTTGTAGCTTAATATAGACGTGCATTTTCAATTCTTTTAGCTAAATAACCAATATGTGATTCCCTTTCTTTGCCTAAAATCATATTTTCAATAGCTTTTAAAATAGGAATAAAATTTCTATGTTATTTTAAGTACAAATTAATTTTGTTTTCAAGTATTTAATCAAAATCGGTCTGATGATATTGAACTGTTAGTTTTTTCGATTTGATGGCATGTCCAATTTTCTAAACATTGGCGAATATTGGAACCAAATTAGAACCAATCTAATGGTTTGAGATAAATCAAAACCAAAAATTAAGAAAATCGATCGAAAATAAAACTTCTCAAGATAATGAGTCGAAAATGTTTTTAGATAAAATGAGGTTTAGTAAAGGAAGAGAAGGATAATGTGGATAAAGAAATAAAGATATTTTCAAATAAAATAAAATCTACTTGGTGATTGGGATTAAAAATTAGAAAATGTGGTGATAATAATAAACTAAATCAAACATATCTATATAAATAATAAAAAAAAGGAAACAAAAGATAAAAATGGAAGTGAAAGACAAAGGGAATATATAAATTGGAAATAAATTAAAAAGATAAATAAAATTAAAAACTAAAATGAATATGAATGGCCAAGATTTAGAGATAAAATCAATGCCCATGATGAATTTTCCAAATTTATAAAGTGAAATTGGCGGGGGAAAAATAAAGGGGAAACTATCCTCTCTTTATGTATACATAGATAATATAACATAATATAGATATATAGATTTTAAGTTAATGAAAATTTAAGGGTATTATTGTCTTTTTAAGTAAAAAAAGTCAGACCACGTAAAATTGTGAGATTTGATGTTAAAATTGTCATGTTTGATATGATGAAATGTCAAGGTTAAAATTTCGCAAATTAGCCAGAAAAAAATAAAATAAAACAATAAAAAAGAAAATATAATGTCAGCCATGACATCACTGTTGAAATCGTCAAGTTTGAAATGTTGTGATTAAATTGAACAATATGATGAAATGCCGGGGTTAAAATTGCGCAAATTAGCCAAAAAATAGAATTAAATAATAAAAAAATAAAATATGACGTCAGCTAAGATATCAGCAATTTAGGCGGGAAAATTTATTTAGACTACTCTTGATTTAAATATATATATATATATATAGATTAAAAGAAATAAAAGTCCAGCCCATTAGAAATAGATAAGCCCTATACATGTAGTTCAGCAATATCCGGCCTTGCAAGGAGTGTCTGGCACATTGTGTTACGCCGCCAGACAGGCTTTTGGGAGGGAATAATTAGTCTAATACCGCCAGATAAAATTAGAATTGTGCCATAAAAACTCCCTTTTAATCGTATACAACAATTTTCAATTGGTTTTAGATTCTCAATTGCAATTTTCTCGCTCTTTTGTTGACATCATTATGATGTTGCATAATAATTTGGATTCAATTAGTGTCTCAATTGGTTTTATTTTTCAAGTTTTAAAATTTAAATTTTTTATTTGGATATTCATTACGAGTTTTCAATAATTTATATTAGTTTATTAGTTTTTTATATTCCTTTTTTATTTTAGTTTCCTCATTTCTATTTTTTTAGTATTTATATATAATTATGAGTTTTTATAACTTTTTATTTTCAGCTACTGATGTAAATTTGACGGTGAGTAACTGTTTAATTTCTTATGAATTAGTATTTTTAGAATTATTCTTCTTGTTACTGAATTATTCAAAAATGAGCGCATTATAAATTAATTGTCTGGTATTATCTCTATTTATTTATTTATTTATTTATTTATTATTTATGTTTGTTTGATTTTCAAAATTTTTTTACAGAGTCCTTGATAATACCAAAACCAAAATTTATTTCAGAATAACTTAAAAACCTATTTGAAATAACTTATATTATAAAAGAAAACTTAATTCAGAATAACTTGGAGCAAATCAACTGATTTATTTATTCTTCTTTTTTTTTGCAATAAAACTCCATTTATTTGCATCAAGCCAATAACTAAAGACACATAATGTAATTCTATTATAATAATATAAATAGCTAAAATTTATTTTCTTGACATCTATGATTTAACTTGAAAATCTTTGTGACTATTTTTTTAATCTTTGTTTTTATATCATTTATGCTGCAACGATCAGATTGTAGAGGATGCAAAGAATTTATTTTTTAGATGTGAAGCCTTCAAAATATCGACCAAATTTATGTTGTTATTTCATTTAATTTAATTATTATTGTGACTATTTATTGATTTTTGCAATTTATATAATGAATTTTTTTTATATGAAACAGTGAGAATTTCCCGTGCAACGTTCAGGTTGAATACTAATTGATTGATCTTTTTATTTGACGAAAATAATAATGAATTTTAGCGAAAATTTTGTGAACAAAAGGACAAGAAATCCACAAGAAGAAAATGAACTACACAAAAAAAGAAAAATTAACCTCTCCATTGGGATTATCTGATATTATTTTCCTTTTTAGGATGTCCCACATATATGGTTCTCTTTATATTAAAAAGTCTAACTTGCATTTCTTTACAAATATATCTCTATTTAACATTTTAATTATAACTATCAATTTTGAATTTTACTCATAGAAAGGATACGTCAAGAGAGTACTTTCTTATGAGTATGAAAATTTTTATTTGAACAGGTATCGAACGAATACGAGAATATACTCGCCCGATACATATTATTAGATTGTTAACTAATAATATTAAATAAGTTAGATGATTTAAAAGTGAAATATAATAAAGTATTAATTGAGTACATAAACTAGTAACTATTAATATAGTATTAATAAAATATTAATTTAATGAATCAAATACTAAATTAAAATTGTATATTTATTATTTTTGCTATGCAAATCTCATAATGTGTATTTGTCTAATATTTTATTATTCATTATTATTGAACTTTTTTGAAAATTAATCTTCCCGTACAACGCACGAGTGAGAGACTAAACTTATAGTTGCAATAGTTGATTATGATATGATTATTTATAACGATGGAAATAGAGCGGGTTAGCTATGCTCTGGACCCACCTCACGAGTCTTGAAGTCACCGAGACCCACTCCAAACCTACAAATTCATATGGCGGGTCAAGACAAGTCGGGTCATGGGATGGGTTGAGACTCCACCATGACCCACAAAAGGACTCATGATTTTTTTTTCCTTTCAATTAATGTTATGTGCAACACATTATTAATTGATGAACGTAGAATAAAACAAAACCTTTATTTAGAATTCTAAAGTTCCCAACATTAAGTAATATAATAACATGATTCTTTTAATTAGACAGAAAAATCCTTTCAAAAAAATACAATAATAAAAAAATAAAAATAAACTGCCACGGATTTAATGGTCGATTAGTCAAATTGTCATCTCTAATAATTTCTACACATTTTTCTAAATAAATTTATTAAAAATAAAAAAATGCCTGGGGGGTCACGGGGTCTATGATGTGGGTTCAACCTGACTCGCACCTACCCTGAACCAACAATGGGTCAGATAATGTTACTTCATAATTCTTTTTTTGCCTCGATTAGGCGTGACGAGTCAATCATATTAGAAGCATGTCTCCACAGGTTTATAGATTGATGGGTCAAATTGCCATCTCTAATTATTTGACTGCTAATTATTTCAACTTTATATAAGTTGGACGTGTGAATTTGTACGACGAGTTTGGAGGAGACCAGAATTATGAACTCAGATATTTTATGTCTACACTCATACGTCAATTTCAATAGAATATATACTATAACTCTACCCGTGTAACGCACGGGTGAAAAATTATAGTGTATATATAAATATATTGTATTTGTATTTTTTTTAATTACTATAACAATCATATAATATATAATACAATAGTTTTCAATTGAATTTAGATTTTCAATTGCAATTTTTTCACTATTTTGTTGACATCATTATGATATTGTACAATAATTTAGATTTAATTGATGCCCCAATTAGTTTTATTTTTCAAGTTTTAAAATTTAAACTTTTTTTATTTGGATATTCATAACGAGTTTTTAATAATTTATATTAGTTTATTAGTTTTTTATATCCATTTTTTCTTGTAGTTTCCTCATTTCTATTTTTTTGATATTTATATATAATTATGAGTTTTTATAATTTTTTATTATCCGCTACCGATGTAAATTTGACGGCGAATAAGTGTTCAACTTCTTATAAATTAGTATTTTTTATAATTATTCTTCCTGTTACTGAATTATTCAAAATTGAGTGCATTATAAACTAATTGTCTGGTATTATCTCTATTTATTTATTCATTCATTATTTATGTTTGTTTGATTTTTAAAATTTCCTTTTCAGGGTCTTTGATAATATCGAAATTAAAATTTATTTCAGAATAACTTAGAAACCTATTTCAGATAATTTATATTACAAATGAAAACTTAGTTCAAAATAATTTAGAGCAAATTAACTTATTTATTTATTCTTCTTTTTTTTGCAATAAAAATCTATTTATTTGCGCCACGCCTATAATTAAAGACACATAATGTAATTCTATTATAATAATGTAAATGACTAAAATTTATTTCCTTGACATCTATGATTTAACTTAAAAATCTTTGTGACTATTTTTTTAATCTTTGTTTCTATATCATTTATGTTGCAACGATTAGGTTGTAGAGGATGCAAATAATTTATTTTTTAGTCTTTTTTCTCCATAAATGTGAAGCCTTCAAAATATTGACCAAATTTATGTTGTTATTTCATTTGATTTAATTATTATTGTGACTATTTATTGAATTTTGCAATTTATATAATGAATTTTTTTATATGAAATATTGAGAATTTCCCGTGAAACGTACGGGTTGAATACTAATTGATCGAAATTTTTATTTGACGAAAATAATAATGAAGTTTAGCGAAAATTTTGTGAACAAAGGGACAAGAAATCCACAAGAAGAAAATGAACTACACAAAAAAGAAAAATTAACCTCTCTATTGGGATTATCTGATATTATTTTCCTTTTTAGGATGTCCCACATATATGGTTCTCTTTATATTAAAAAGTCTAACTTTCATTTCTTTACAAATATATCTCTATTTAACATTTTAATTATAACTATCAATTTTGAATTTTACTCATAGAAAATATATGTCGAGAGAGTACTTTCTTATGAGTATGAAAATTTTTATCTGAACAGGTATCAAACAAATACGAGAATATACTCGTCCGATACATATTATTAGACTGTTAACTAATAATATTAAATAAGTTAGATGATTTAAAAGTGAAATATAATAAAGCATTAATTGAGTACATAAACTAGTAACTATTAATATAGTATTAATAAAATATTAATTTAGTGAGTCAAATACTAAATTAAAATTGTATATTTATTATTTTTGATATGCAAATCTCATAATGTGTATTTGTCTAATATTTTATTATTCATTATTATTGAACTTTTTTGAAAATTAATCTTCCTGTACAACGCACGAGTGAGAGACTAAACTTATAGTTGTAATAGTTGATTATGATATGATTATTTATAGCTATGGAAATAGGGCGGGTTAGCCATACTCTGGACCCACTCCATGAGTCTTGAAGTCACCCAAACCCGCCCCAAACTTACAAATTCATATGGCGGGTCAAGACATGTTGGGTCATAGGACGGGTTAGGACGCCACTATGACCCATAAATGATTCATGAATTTTTCCCCTTTCAATTAATGTTATGTGCAGCGCATTATTAATTGATGAATGTAAAATAAAACAAAACCTTTATTTAGAATTTTAAAGTTCTCAACATTAACTAATATAATAACATGATTTTTTCAATTCGATAGAAAAATCCTTTCAAAAAAATGATATAATAAAAAAATAAAAATAAACTACCACGAATTTAATGATCGATTAGTCAAATTGACATCTATAATAATTTCTAAATAATTTTCTAAATAAATTTATTAAAAATAAAAAAATGCCTAGTAGGTCACGGCATCTATAGTGTGAGTTCAACCTGACTCGCACCAGCCCTGAACCCACGACGGATCAGATAATGTTGCCTTATATTCCTTCTTTTGCTCGGATTAGGGGTGACGAGTCAATCATATTAGAGGTTATAGATTAATGGGTCAAATTGCCATCTCTAATTATTTGACTGTTAATTATTACAACTTTATATAGGTTGGACGTGTAAATTTGTATGACGAGTTGGAGGAGACCAAAATTATGAACTCAGACATTTTACTACGAATATTCCATGGTAAATTGTAATTCGCATATCAATTTGTAATTTTATACAATGCAACTGATATATTATATTTTATTTATAAAATAATGTCTACATTTACATGTCAATTTTGATATAAATGTATACTATAATTCTACCTATATAACACACAGTGAAAAAAATCTAGTAGTAATAATAATATAATAATAATAATTGCTTTTAGATGAGAGCAAGGGCTCATAATATATCATATTATCTTTTAGGGTTCTACAATCTTCACTCTCCTCGTCTGAGTTTGGAAGCACCTGATCAATTATGCGAACTCGAAATTCAGACTCACCAAAATCAGCCACGCCGGTGAAAAAGACACCGAGGTCCGGCAAAGGATCTGCTGCCAACGCCAAGGCTCAAACTCCTACATCTTCTGTTGATCCACCGGCTGAATCTAAGGCTGCTACGGAGACGCCAACGCCAAAGAAGCGTGCCACCTCCTCCAAGGCAAAGCAGGTTAAGGCTGGCGTTGCTACCCCCAACTTGGAAACCGAACAATCAGGTTTTTTTGAGATTTATATCGCTCTCATATTCTGCTTCTTCCTGGATTTTGTGGCGTATTAATGGTTACTATGATATAATAATAATTTTGGCTGCAACTTGTTTCTTGTTGCAAGCTGTTAAAATGACCACCATCGGAAGCCGAAATTATTGTTAACCAATAGATTGAGTATTTAGATTTCTGATTAATGCTCATTAGCATTTTTTGCTCATCCTGTGGTTATTTTTATTCCTTTGTCTTTGAAAATGGTTTAGCTTTCAAATCATCGATAATACAAGAAGTTCAATCATAGTACAGCTTTTGAGTGTCATCTTCGTCCTCCTCGTATTAATTTAGGTTAGTCATTCTTTGGTGGAAATATGTTTTAGAGATGCATATTAAGGAGCCTTTTAAACAGAGTAATGCAATTCCCTTTCCCAAAAAAAAAATAATAATAAAAAATAAAAGAAAAAAAAGAAGAGGAGTAATGCTATTTATCATGATAATCTGGTTTGCATTGCATAATATGGCCATTTATCTCTCTCTATATATAGTTCAACCTATCGTTTTTCTCCCATTCCATCCTATCAATTAATAACACATAGTTTGCCACATAGGTCGCAAATAATCTCCAGTCACATAATTTGCCACTTAGGTCACAACTAGTCTCCAGTATAGATAAATGGAATGATTTTTCTCAATATGTTCCATGGCACAACAGTTACATTGTTTTTCTAGTTTCTGTAGTAGCTGAACAAGCTAAAGCATCTGAGGAAGCTATTCATCCAACACCAGAAGCGAAACCTGTGCTCAAAAGATCTGAAAGGTTGTGAGGAAAGTAATTAAAAAAGTTCCAGCTTCTGCTAGAGCTACTTCTGGAAAGACTCTGAAATCAGGTGAAGGTGAGAATTTAAAGAATGAACAGCCCTCCAAGGAAACGTTTAGTGAAGTTGATGAGGTAAAGAATGAAGAACTTTCAGTGGAAACATTGAAAGAAGTTGAGAAGGTTGAGAATGAAGAACCACCGACTAATTCAGCAAAAGATTCATGTAATGATGAAACTTTTGGTGGTGTTGAACCTGCAACAAGTGAAAAGTCTTTGGTTGAGCATGTTCAGCTATCCATGGAGGATCAAAACAATTGTAATCTTGAGCAGTCCTTGAAAGAGGATGAGGAAATTGCTGACCCGACAAAGTTCTTGATTGAAAATGTTGAAAATTTGTCCAAGGATGTTGAACCCATGGCGGATGTGAACTCTATGAAGGCTCAAGAACCGTTTACAGAAGAAAAGGAGGAGCAAACAAAAACTGATGAGGTTGGAGAAGAACCCAAAAGTAAGAGCATTGTAATTGAGGAAGGCCACAATGAGGAGTTGAAACGGGATGATGCATCCATAGATGAAGCGGGTGATGAAAAAATTGAGGCTCTTAGTGATCAAGAGACTCATGAGGAATTTGGTGGAGAAGATTTTGCTGATGATGATGTGCCTGAAAATGAGTGCAAAACTGAGACATTAGATGAACACATGGAATTAAATGCTGCTGAAAGAGAATGCAAGATAAGGAAAGAAAGGGAGATATTTGTTGGTGGATTGAGATCGGAAGCTTCGGAAGAGGAAATTAGGGAAGTGTTTGAGCATGCAGGGGAGGTTGTCCAAGTCCGCATACACAAGAATTCAGCAACAAACAAGAATAAGGGGTATGCATTTGTCCAGTTTGCGACAAAGGACCAAGCAAGCCGCGCATTA
>CAVNYN010233446.1:0-28403 GCA_963692815.1 Nyctanthes arbor-tristis
AGAACTGATTTTCAGGAGATGAAAAAATATTTTGGTGTTCCCAACTTATTTTTCTTGAGCTTAATTTCATATATGACAAACTTATATAAGTGTTCTACGTTCTGGGAGAATTTCATAAACACATGACACCGTTCTTGAGTATAAAATGGCTTTAAATATGCACTGTCCAAACAGGGGAACTCAATCCTTGTTGAGGAGTTGAATTGAGTCTTGAATTCACTAAGTGGTGCACATATTTAACAGAAGAGTTTAGTTAAGAGTGGAAATGATGGACTAATGGGTTATTACCATGATAGCATAAACTTTAACAATTAATATTGAGCTTCTAATTTAGTATATAGTGATAAAATGATTACTTAAAACTAGAAAGAACTAGATGTAAGTAGAATTTTTATATAATGTCGTAGGAAGTGATGAGGATTAAAAGATGAGAGACACAAGAGGAGATATATTGCTACTTAGCGGGTTAGAAGAGCTCTTCTCTCCTTTATTTCTAAATGAAAATTATTATGCTTTGATTTCATGTGAATCTGCAATGCTTGTGATAATCATGCATTTCTATGAATTTTCATGAAAGTTGATGTTTCTTTAAAAAAGTTCATATGAATGTTTATATGGAATGATGGTTCATGATTTTTAGAGAAATATTTGAGTTGAAATACTAATTATGATGTATGAAAACCCCCCAAGTTTGTATCCAATATTATGAAGATGCCACCTAAGGGCAAAGGGGCCTACGGCTCAAGCTGTTAATATGATATGCCGCCTAGGTGAAGGGGAGTAATGTGCTAGATATGGCTTAAGCTAGTTGTTGTGCCGCCTAGGGCGATGTGATAATAAGGTACCTATAGCCCAAGCTGGTGTCTACGCGTGTATGACGAGAAATGAATATGATTACATGATGACATGAGATTATGGATATTCTTTGGGGGGAATTTTATGATGAATATTAAATGAAATGATGTCGATGATGTGTTCCAACATGGTATGCTGATGGGAGAAAAGAAAGCGGAAAACTCAGGCACTCAGTCGATTTTCCTTAGTGAAGGAATATAAATAGGATGTTTTCTTAATTCAGTGGTGAAAATAGAAATCTTAGGCTTGGACTATGTACAGATGGAATAAACCCACAAGGTGATATGAGTAGTTGACATAACAATTGGCCGGTTCTTTTGGCGTGTTACAATCTTTCGCCTTGGTTGTGAATGAAGCAGAAGTCCATAATGTTGTCTTTGTTGATTTTAGGGCCTAAACAGCTAGGAAATGACATAGATATTTACCTAGCGCCACTTATTGATGATTTGAGGGTGTTGTGGAATGAAGGTGTGTCAGCATTTGATGCAGATAGCTGGATGCATTTCACACTACATGCTATGATTTTTTGCACCATAAACATTTTTGTAGCTGATGGTAACTTGTCAAATTATACTACCAAAGGAGCCAAAATTTCCCCGTTTGCGAAGATTTGATCTTTGGTTAAATAACTGTAAGAAAAATGTGTTCCTGAGTTATCAAATCTTTCTCCCACTTAACCATCTATATCGAAAGAAAAAAGGCTTTCAGTGGGAAAACCAAGGCTCCAGTCGCCCGCTTGATGTTAACAGGAAAATCGGTTTATGAAATAGTTAAAAATGTTAATGTCGTGTTTGGTAAAACTTCTAAGCCTCTACAAAAGAGTCTATGGAAGAAGCGATTAATATTTTGGGATCTACCATACTGACAGCATTTGTAAGTTGGACGCTGTCTCAATGTAATACACATGGAGAGAAGTGTATGGTAGTATCATCGAAATGTTATTGAATATTCCAATAAAGACGAAAGATGGTATTAAAGTTAGAAAAGACATGGTAGAAATAGGGATATGGGAACAATTAAACAAGTATGAGTCTGGAAAGCTTACATTTTTGCCCCCAGCATGCTATATCTTGTCTAAACAAGAGAAAATAAGTTTTTAAGTGCTTGAATGCTATTAAGGTTCCATATGGCTATTCATCAAATATCAATAGGCTCGTGACAATAAAAGACATGAAATTGATTGGTATAAAATCCCATAATTGCCATGTCTTAATGCAATAGTTCTTGCTGGTTGTAATAAGAAGTATATTGCCAAAACATGTTAGACATGTCATAACTAAGCTCTACTTCTTCTTCAACTCAATTTGTTGCAAGGTCATTGATCCTGAGATGTTGGATGCTTTGTAGGCCGATGTTGTTATCTCTCTATGCTAGTTGAAGATGTATTTCCTGCCATCATTTTTAGACATGGCAATTAAATCTTGAGGAAAATTAAAATCTATGGTTCGGTGTTCTTGAGGTATATGTATCTGTTTGAGAGATATATGAGTATTTTGAAAGGATAAGTGAAAAGAATATCTCAACTAGACAGGAGTATAATTGAAGCTTATGCTGCTGAGGAGGCTATTAAATCTTGTACTGATTACCTAGATGGAGTTGAAGCCATTGGTAATCCTAAATCACAACACAAGGAGAGACTTGGAGGTAAAGGTACGATTGGATTCAAATCAATCGTGCCCAGGGCACAAATTCAAGATAAAGCATACCTTTGTATCTTGTAGCATTTTACTATAGTTCACCCATATTTGGACGAGCACATGTCGATGTTAAAGTGCCAAAATCCTTCAAAAGGTGAGATATGGCTGACCAATAAATATAATCGTACATTTGTAACATGGTTTAGAGATAAAGCGCTCCAATAATTGTCCCACACAATGACGACTGGGCTCTCTTAATGATCCTTTCATACTCGCATCACAAGCAAAGCAAGTGTTTTATATTGTTGATTCTGTTGAGCATAAGTGGTCAGTCATCCTTCAAGGTAAGAGATGTATAGTTGGTATAGATGATATGGTCGACGAAGAAGAGTATGATCAATTTGACGAAACCTCCCATTCTCTATTGATATACAACATATACCTATAGAGGATGATAAGATAGAGACAAATTACATGCACTCAGATCATGAAAAAGGCCTGTAGATTGACCATCGCTCGTAATAGTATTGTCGTGTAAGATCATTTGCATTCTACATTATACATGCCTTGCTAATTTTGTTGTTGGTGCTAATATCTAGTTATTTTACTAGTAGCTTTTTATATTATTATTTACATGCATTATGAATTGTTACTATACCGGATTATGATTGGTTACACTAATGGGAATGTGTTTGAATTTATATGCAAGTAGGGATGTAGTGAGCGCTCTCGATGGCTGACAATTCAGGCGTAACAGATGATCCGACTAGTAGCAAAAAGAAGCAGATGAAAGTTCGAACCACTTGCAAGTAGTTGTCGCATGATGCAATAGTTAAATTAGACGAGTATGGTAGGCTTATTGGGCAATTTGCTTCGTAATTAGGCACTTACGTGGGGATTGTGGTTCAAATTCATGTGTATATAAACTATTCAAATTGGCACGCAGTTGAGCCATCCCTTAAGGATCTTGTTTGGGAAGACGTCAAGGTGAATAAGTTTTCATGTTTCAGTTTGATATCTATAATGATTGATTTTATCTATAACGTTGCTCAATATTATTGTCTTGCAGAAAAGATTCAATCTCGAGAATGACAACTTGAAGGAGGTTGTCTTGAGAGAACTTGGGAAGAGATTTAGAGACTTTCAAGACTTTATTGGTACGAAACTACATAAAAAATAAGCACCCGAAATATTAAACCCCTTGAGAGCTTTATGATTTTATGACACCTGAAATATGGGCAAAGTTCTTTTTAGGGGCAAAGTACTGAATTGACTTTCAAGAGAAAAGTGAGAAGGTGAAGCAGAGTCAAGTGCATAATGAACACTCTTTCTTTTTAGGCTCTGTCGGTTATGCTCATTAGAGGGCAGAGTGGGCAATTGCAGACCCTCTATCTTCTTCCTCCTCATGTGGGTTAGTTAGGTTGACCCTTCAGATCGATGATCGCAGTCTAGATTAGCTCCGGGTGGGTGTCAAGAGTACGTATGGCACTTATTACATGCCAAATGAGAAAACCAAGGGGTGTATGAGAAAATTGTAAGTATATATTAATAATTAATTTTTTCTTTGCTAAAGTTACTTGCCCTTTATTCACCCATGTTATATATATCTTTCATTTTTTTTTTCAAATAGAAAGAAAAGCGCGAGGAGGTAAGCCAAGAGACTTTTGTCCCCAAAGAGATACTGGGATATCTTAACGGCGGTGCTTGGCAAGGAGGGGCATTCTGGTCGAGTGGGGGGCTGTAGTGGATACGTTGCTTTGAGAGACGTTTATGGACGACCTGATGAGACTAAGAGAAGACCAAGTGGGGTCGTGTCTCTGGATGATATTAGACAGGTGATCACATTAGAGGTGGAGGCTAATATTACTGAACAGGTAAGGAATGAGACCATGACACAAATAAAGGCTCAGTTTGATATGATGTATTTGCAGATAGCTTCTATCTTCCAACACTTTGGAATGGAAATATCTCTGCAATTTCAGAGCATAAAAATACCTACGGCGGCAAGTCCTTCCGTGAGACCACCGACTCATAATAGTTACCACTCAGTTGATCCCCAGCCACATCTTGATATTGAAGTATACTTAGTGTTGCGTTATGATGTTGTTGAATGCATTGACTTCATTTCAATTATTACAGCTAACGTTATTTTGTTTACTTATATTGAATATCTAAAGAAGCCGACTCGTGTCTTGCCTTTGTTTGTAACGGCGCGACTAAAATTGTGGAAGATGGGTTGGTTTACCCATCCGACACTGCTATGGTGGTGCACGGTAAAAAGCTGTTGCCCGATCATTACAAAGTCTCAGTGTACTTTGTACATGATGATGCGATCGATTATATTCTTCTAGTGCCAGGTTTATTCCATCGACAGTGGATATAGGTGAAGGTGGTTTCAATCAGTAGCCCACACATTTAGTGATGTTAGGAGTGATAATGAATTGAAGTTACACAAAAAGTTTTTTGCACATTGGATTTTGTGTTACACATGTTTTGATGGCAAATGGCCCATAAATGTTGAAGTTTGTTCAACGCAGCCTAATCTTGTTGATGATGCAACATTGGTTTCCTTGAGTTGCAACCTCAAAATGTTACACGATCGGACTGTTAGACTACCCCTTTCTATAGATTTCATTGACATGCCGATGGTTGAAAAGGTATTTACCACTCCATCAACAAGGTGTTTACTCCTTTCTATCGACGATATTACCGACTTGCTCGAGATGCAATGGTTGAATGTATCTATTTTGTAAGCTAGGGAAATGTAAGACTTCCTTCCTCACAAATAAGTACATTATATAATTTTTAATTTGACATCTCATGTTTGGTATAATGTATTTTAGGTACCTACATCATTTGGATAACGAATAGAGATTCAAAATATTAGGTTTTTTTGTCTAGTACTGATCAGGGCTGTTAATTTTCGAGCTAGTGGAGGGTCGAGTTTTATTTACCTGGTCAACACGCTTTCACAAATGATGGACAAGAAGTACGTTCTAGCACCATATCATCAGTGGTAAAACTGTTGCCATGTGTTTTTTTTGCTTTGGCTTAATTTCAATTATTTGTGGCTAAAGTATGCAAATTTACATTCTTATAAAATATTCTAAAAATCACTGGATACTACTTGCGCTGTGCCTTCAACGTCACATGTTGTGCTGCTTGGACTCTCTGGAGGATAAGGGACGTAAATTGACTATCAAGCCGGAATTGTCTACGCAAACAATTATCAATAAGTATTGATATGCTACTCTTTTTGTGTAAGTTTGAGTTTGTTTAATTTATATATATATATATATTATAACTTTTGGGTAGTTAAAATGTTGTGGGCCTTAGAGAAAATATTAAAGAACCATCTCATGTGGAAATCAATTGCGCTATGAAAAATATCATCTAAATGTTACAATAACTATTGATGCTTCAAATTTTAGCGGTTTAATTACTAATATTTTTTTTCAACTTGTTGGAAATTTTAGTGCGCTTAGCAATCGTGATCCGATGAGTGTGGCTATTGTGTGATGAGAAATATATATGTGATAGTCACACTATATTCTGATGGTTCAAAATATCTTGATACGGTATAAATATTTATCGAAAACTAAGAATTATCTAATCATTCGTGTATATATTTTATTAACAAAGTAATTATATTTCTTGTTGTTTGTTGAAGCTGGATCATATATTCAAGTGAATATAGACGAGTGTTGGGAAAAATGGGCCGAGTGCTTTCTCGAAAATTATATATGATTTTTGGTCTTTACTATTTGTGAAATATGGTTTATTTATAGATTATAGATTTTCATGCAAACATATACATTGCAATAGTTAGTGGACCTTATTTCAATAGTTAATAAATGACATAATGGTTTTGAGCAATTTATAGATTACATTATTTTTAACATTTGAATTAGTTATTGATTGTAGTTAGATTTATATTAAGATGATGATAATTAGAGTTGTATAGTAATATAATAGTTATTGATGTTTGGAGTTCTTTGATTTGTATTCAATGGTTAGTTTAATTTTTAATAGTTTATTTACATTAGTTTATAATACTAGATTACGTTAGTGCTAAACTTTGGAGTACTTATTGAATGTAGTTTCATTTATATTAAGTTGGTGAGGATTCTGTTAAAGTGTATGTAAATTGCTAGTGTTGGTGCTGTTTCTTCTTGGCTTTGGATTGTGCATTTGTTGTTTTACTTTGACACAGGATCACCAGCAATAGCTATTATTGGTATATACTAAAAAAACACAAATAGATAGGCATCGGTTGTTGTCTAAAAATTGATGCCTAATGTTATTTAAAACAATTAATAAAGAATACAATAGGCGCAGGTTGTACAGGCCAAACCAACGCCTAAAGTGAACAATCAGCGGTTTTGGCCTCAACAACTGATGACTATTGTCTAATTTAGTCATCAACAACCGACGTCTGTTGTCTGATTTGCCTATTGTCAACAATAGGCGGTTTTGGCCTCAACAACCGACGCCCATTCTTACCTTTAGGCATCATTCAACAACCGACGCTTATACCTTTACAATACGTGTTACTGATAAAGGCATCGCTGTCAAAATCGACGTGTATTCATTAGTACAACAGACGCCTATTGTGTTTTTCTATAGTAGTAGTTAAAGAGGAGAAAGTATAATACTTCTCAAATAAACTTGAATTATATCTTAAACTCAAATCATTCATGGATTACATACATGAAGCGCTTCCGATCTAGTAGAAACTTGGAAGAACCCTCTACATTTAGGTAATTACCAAAGCAATTAAATAAATGAAAAGAATAAACTCTAAGAGACAAATTCGTGTCAAATAACATTAGGTCTTCAAAACATTCTTGGAAAGATGCAAAATCCTCCAATTCAAGACTAGGAAGGTGGACTGACAGTGTGGAGTAAAAGTCTTTAGGGTCTCGAGTTACTACGATATTCACACATACGTTTTTATTAGCTTGCTAGCACAAGATAATACAAAAACCCTAATCCCCACAATGAAAAGTTTGAGTTCATGGATTGTTCTCACTATGTCTGTGTGAATTACTGTTAGAGACTGGACGCTTGGACAGCTATGGTGTGATCAGAGATATCGAATTTGCTGCTTCGTTCTAGGTAGTTTTCTAGTCAAGGTTTCCATCTAAAAACAAGTTTGATCCTGGTATAGGAATTATAGTTTTTATTTCCGCTGTGCACGTTGTCTATAATTCCTAACACTGGTATCAGAGGCACCTTGCTTCTTGTTGGATTTCATTATTATATAACAATAATTGTTATTGTTTCGTATCAATTTGATTTGTGATAATTGTTAATAAAAATTATTTATGAAATAATGAATTCTGAATTCGATTTGGAATTATTTTTATACTGAAAATCTGATTTGATTTGTATTTTCAATTGAACCCCAAAAAAAATATATATATATAAAAACGGGCATAGGGCTATTGTGGCGGCTGACCGCCGAAACTGTTTCGGTAGTCCAACAGAGCCGCTGCAACTGCAACAACGGCACTGCTATTGTAGCGTTACGAGCAGCGGAGATAGACTGCTACTGCTGTTCACTGCAACATTAGGCGCTGCCCGTTGGCCAAACCCTAGCCGCTGTTGATTTTGGGACAGAGGCTGTTGTGCAATTTCTGAAATTACACAGTAAGCCCCTCTTGTTTTAGAAGACTGAAGGAAACCCCATGCAATTTCAGAAATTGCATAGGCATTCCCTTAAGTTTTGGATACTTAGAGATTGGTCCTTAAAGTTTATGAAATTCTAGAATCAGTCTCATCTTTTACAAATTTGACAGATTAGTCTTTGGGTTTTGAAATTGAACTTAAAAGTTTTGTAAAATTTTTGTATTTATCAATTAAGTCAAAATTTAAACTTTATAAAATTTATTTTTGCCAAAAGTTAGTTATTTGGGTAAAAGCTTTAATTTTGACTTATTCTAAATATGGTTTTATACCTTAAATAATTTCCAAAACTTATATCAAAGTATGACTTTGATATTCATAAAAAAATAAAGTGCTATTTTGTTTTTCCCATTTAGTTAATAGAATTGATTGATTAATTGAATTAATTATGATATTTTATTAATATGAAATTAATTGATTAATTTGATTAATTAATTTATTTCTTGATTGGTTCTTTTTATATGTCGAAAGTGTTTAGGCACTTATTGCCGATTACCACAAATCTAGAAATTGATTTATTCACTGATATTAGATATTGATAAATGTTTGTGGATGATTATGGATTTGACCAATGTGATTGGTTGAACGTATGGTTAATTATTTTCTGTTATTCTTGTTGGGGCCTTTGAGTTGATTATTTAATTCAGTTGGGTCTGCGTGGCTAGTATATGATTTTGGGCCTATGAGCCAATTATTTTAAATTTTATTTTGGGCCTGCGTGTCTATATTTCGGTGATTGTGCCAACCAGTATAGGATATAGGTTGGAGATAGACCACAAGAAGACAACTAATATATGATACAGGTTGGAGCAGAAAATGGAGACTGTTGCATTTAGCATTCGATGATTGAATGCAATGTCCCTTAAGAATTGAACAACTAGTCTTTTTCATGACTCGAGAATACTAGATAGATACAGTCCATAATTATCCACCCATATTTATTATGTATTGATGATTGCATGTGTGATCTTATTTTAATACGTAATTGTGATGTTGATGAGACCGATCTCCTATAAAATATAAAATTCATATTAATTGTTAATACATGCCTTCCACTATTATAGTGAAAACTAGAGTTCATTATCGATGTTAGCTTATTGAGTAACTCAAGGCTGCTCGCTCGTGAATATGTTTACCATTATGAAAAATATGATGCTTTTGAACAGTGGGTTGAATTTAACTAAAGTTTTATTTCTTATTGAGTGACTCAAGGAAATAAGATTTTAGAGGCGTGTCAAGTAAATACGTAAGATGTATGTGATAATTAGTTATCTACTTGATGATCTAAGAGTCACATGAAGATGTGATTGATAAAATATCTATCTGAATGTTTTATTATTGCTTGTTGAGTATGGTTTTAGTAAAGGAAACGGGGTCCTAGCCCCCTGAAAAATGAAAATGTTTCATTAATTAATGCTAATCGGATCATTAATTCAGTGGGAATATAATTAATTTAATAAAAGTCCATGTTAAATTAATATATTGCATTCATTAATTGTCCTATATGTTGTCATTTCAATTTATTGAATAATGAGTAATCACATTAACTTGAGAAGCGTAGTTGATATCAATGAGCTTATAGGGGCAAAATTTTCTAGACTGGCACCGCAATCTGAGAATAGTTCTCAGGCATGAAAAAAGTGCATATGTTCTTGAACAGCTGAACTGGAAATTCCTAATGAGTACGAAGCAAATGGAGGCATACAATTGTCATATGGATGACGATAATATTGCAACATGTGTGATGCTTGTAGCTATGTCTCCCGAGTTGGAAAAGCGACACGAGGGTATAGATGCTTATACGATAATATTTTATCTCAAAGGGTTGTATAATGAACAGTCTCGTACTGAAAGGTATGAAATAACCAAAAAGCTATTTAGGGCTATAATGGCAGATGGTTCTTCAGTTAGTACCCATGTACTCAAGATGATTGGCTACATTGAAAAATTTGGCCAATAGGTATTGCCATCGACCATGAACTAAGTATTGACTAGGTTCTTCAGTCGCTTCCTGATAGCTATTCACAGTTCATTATGATTTTCAATATGAACAAGATAGAATGTATCCTCCATGAGTTGTTAAACATGTTGAAGACTACTGAGCTTGATGTAAACAAAGTACAAGTGCAAGTCTTGGCTACAGACTTCTCAAAGGGCACTAAGCGAAAATCTAAAAACACCTTTTGGAAAGGTTCCAGAAAGGCCAAATGCTCTGGGAAAACAGTTAAAAGTGATAAAAACAAATCTCAAGCTGATGCTATATGCTACTGTTGTGGAGGCAAAGGGCATTGGAGGAGGAATTGCAAGGCTTACGTCACTACCTTGAAGGAGAAGAAGTCTAGTGAGATTTCTACTCTAGGTAGTTATTTTATCGAGGTTAATATGACTACTTCTTCTACTTCTTGGATATTGGATACTGGACATGGATCTTATATTTGTACAAATATGCAGGGGCTAAAGAATAGTAGACCGTTGTGAAGGGGTAAAGTGGGCCTACGTGTTGGAAATAGAGTAAAAGTTGCTGCCTTAGCCGTACGAACATATTATTTATCATTGTCCTCGGGCCTTGTTTTAGAATTAAAAGACTACTATTATATTCCTGCTATTGCCAAAAACATTATTTTTATTTCATGTTTGGACATCGATGGTATTTTCATTGATATTAAGAATAAACATTGTTCTTTATATCTTAATAATGTGTTTAATGGTTGTGGGAATTTGTTTAGTGGTATTTACATTCTAGATTTGGAGCTTCCTTTACTGGAAAATGAGAAAGAGTTGCAGACTTAATGGTACTTGTACATACAGATGTACATGGGCCAATGTCTATTCATGGACGGATCCACTAAGGGGCTAGACCAAGCTCCGTCCAAGGGGTTAGACCAAGCTGTAGCTTGGTCTAGCCCAAACGAAATTTCTAAGTAGCGCAGTCCCTTTGAAGCCCAAATGCCAATTTTTTTTTTTTGAATTCTCGAGTCAGCCCAATTCCTTATCCCAAAATATAAAAGGAAACTGGAAGCTACAGAAATCAGAGAGCTACGCTTTTTGGTCTAGTCCACTTCTACACAAATCAATTCTACACAAACCTTTTTGCCCTTTTTAGCCCAATTCTACACAAACCACTGTGCCGCCGAAAACCCCACAGACAATAGTTCTTTAAAGTGCCACCCTTTTTATTTAATAAGAAAAAGTTAAAGGCTACTAGGGTTGATTAAAGTTTACTTAGATGATGCATGTAATTAATTCTAAGCACTTGTTATCTATTTTATGATGTATATAGGAGAATGATGACTGTTTTGGGCTACAATATTTATTTGTTTTTATTTGCCATTAATGGAATAATGGTAGGTAAAGCTTGTGATTTGTGTATTTGGGAGAATATTATTGTATTTCAGGTTTGGTTTAAACTAATTTACAAAGGAGACTATGTCAGATTTTTATGTATTATGACATTTCTAGTGCAATTTCATTTCCAACAATTTATAGTATAAAAAAAAAATTCAGCGGCACTGTCCCCTAACCTCCGGGAAAGCGGCTCCGTCCCCTTCCAACCCCCAATCTTTTTCCCTTCTAAATCCAGCTCGGTCTTACCCAAAATCTTGGATCCGTCCCTGTGTCTATTAATGCTAGATGGGGCTTTTCCTACTTCATTACATTCACTGATGACCATTTGAGATATGGTTTTGTATACATATGAAGTTTACGCACAAAGCTCCTGAAAAGTTTCAGGCAAGAGGTGGAAAAGCAAACTGGAAAAAGTGTAGCAGGAGGTGGAAAGGCAAACTGAAAAAGTATTCTAACAGTAAGATCTGATTGAGGTGGAGAATATTTGAAAGGAAAGTTTTTAGATTATCTAAAAGAGAATGAGATTCTCTCGCAATGGACTCTACCATATACACCACAGCACAATGGTGTATCTGAAAGGAGAAATCGCACGCTATTAGATATGGCGTGAACCATGAGCCATGCAGTTCTCCTAAAAATATTTTGGGGGATATGTAATCAATACTGCTTGTTACACACTGAATCGTGCCCCATCTAAATCGGTTAATAAAACTCTATATGATTTATGAGCTGGTAAAAAACCAAATCTATGATATATGAAAATTTGGGGTTGTGATGCTTATGTGAAGTGTACTGAATCAGATAAGATTGATGCTAAATCTGATAAATGATTCTTTGTGGGATATCCAAAGGAAACTATTGGATACTACTTTACAATCCAGACAACATGAAAGTCATTGCGTCAAAACACGCTGTATTCTTAGAAAAAGAGTTTATTCTAAGAGGGAACAGTGGAACTAAAGTAGATCTTGAAGAAGTCGAAGAAACTACAGAAGAAGTTAACCCATTAGATGAGCCAAGAGTTGAGCTTTCATTAGGTGATATAGAACTGGCAACAACGAAATACCAGTTCCTAAGGACACACCAGCTCTGATGTGTAAATCGAGTAGAGTTATTCGTCCTCCTCAAAGATATGATATGACGATTACCAATGATACATTGTTCATTAAGGAAGACAAACATGCTACTTATGCAGAAACAAAGTCAAGTGTTGGCTCAAAGAGATGGCAAGAAGCCGTGGAATTCAAAATGAAGTCCATGTATGAAAACAAGGTTTGGACCTTAGTTGACCTACCTAAAGGAGTCAAACCTATAGGTTGTAAATGGGTTTACAAGAAAAAGATCGACATGGATGAAAAAGTTCAGACTTGTAAGGCTAGATTGGTGGCGAAAGGTTATTATCAAAGACAAAGAGTTGACTTCAAGGAAACTATTTCACTAGTAGCCATGTCTAAATCAATTAGGATTTTGCTTGTAATAGCAGCATATCATGGCTATGAGATTTGGCAAATGGATGTCAAAAATGCATTTCTTAATGGGAATCTTAGTGAGGATGTGTACATGACACAACCTGAAGGTTTTGAATCCAATGAGCCAAATAAAGTATGTAAGCTGCAAAGGTCCATATATGGAGTAACGCAAGCCTCTAGGAGCTAGAATCTTCGTTTCAATGAGACTACCAAAAAGTTTGATTTTATCAAAAATAAAGATGAGCCATGTGGGTACAAGAAAAGCAGTGGGAGTAAAGTCGTGCGTGTTTCTAATTTTATATGTAGATGACATACTAGTATTAGGAAACGACATCTCTATACTGAAATCAATAAAATCTTGGTTGTCAGCTAACTTCTCCATGAAAGATTTGAAAGATTGCTTGGACTAACCCAATCTATATACATAGACAAAATCTTAAGAAGATTTAAAATGGAACAGTCCAAGAGAGGACTCTGTCCCATAGGGCATGGGATTAATCTCTCGAAGGGTATGTGTCCAAAGACACAAGCTAAAAGATATTGCATGGATAGGATTCCTTATGCTTCTGCAAGATAATCTATCACGGATGCAATGCTATGTACAAGACCGGATGTTTCTTATGCTTTGAGTGTCACAAGTAGGTTCCATACGAACCTTAGAGAGAAACATTGGATATTGGTTAAGAACATCCTAAAATACTTAAGAAGGACTAAGGATGTGTTCTTAATATATAGAGGAAACAACGATGAACTAAGAGTTCAAGGGTATACTGATGCTAGTTTTCAGTTTGACAAAAATGACTGTAAATCCCAATATGGTAATTGGTTTACTTTTAACAATGGTTCTATGAGTTGGAAAAGTACCAAACAAGCAACGATCACCAATTCAACAATGGAAGCCAAATACATAGCTGCTTCAGAAGCAGTAAATGAAGCATTCTGGATCAGGAAGTTCATCACTGAATATGGAGTTGTTCCTAGCATTGATGACCTAATAACCTTGTATTGTGACAATAATGGAGCCATCACATAAGTAAAGGAACCCAGGTCTCATCACCAGGTCTCATCAATGGTCCAGGCATGTATTGAGGCGATATCATCTCATTGGGAGATTATACAAAAGAATGACATAAAGATAGAAGGAGTCCCTATAGATGATAATATTGTAGATCCGTTGACAAAGCCATTGTCACATAACAAGCATGATAGTTATGCTATGTCCATCAGTATTAGATACATGAATGACTGGATCTAGTTTGTTTGGACTTTGGTGTTATACTATTTTATAAGACATTTTGAGTATAAACGTTTATCATTGGATGTATTTTAATGGTAGACCTATTATTTTCATAAGTATTATTATCTTATCATCAAAATAATGGAATCCGTAGAATAAGACGAGAATAAATTGTTAATCACAATGGGTTGTGATTGTGAGATGCATGTTATCAATTATTCTTAAACTCTCCCGAGCTGAGGCAATTACACGATATGGATGCAGTTGTTGCGGATAGGCTAGCATGTCTTACATTTCTTTCTTAGAAAGTAATTGATCTCATAAGTTAGAATGTAGGGACATTCGAATGAGCACATGGCTGCGTTGTTCGTAGATGACCCACCTAGAGATACCACGTAGATATTATCCTAGTGTCAGTGGTTGATCTCTAATGGACGGTTGTGGAATTGGTCCTTTGACTTGAGGATACCATAGAGTCTTATGTGATGATTCTTATGCTTAGGCAGACAATAGATGAAGCTCTAGCCATGAGTTATTAGGAAAATGCCGTACAGGTACAATGAAAGTTGCATAAAGGTTTTGAGTATTCAAGATGATGATTCATCACTCCAGCCTATTAGGAGACTATAATCCATCTTTCGCTACTTGGTTGATTAAAATTCCTTGGCCAAAGCGTGATTGTGAGTTGAAAGAAGTTTCAATAATGATCATAAGTTTGTCAACGTCAAGTCTGTGCAAATAACGTAATTGGTTGAAATGAGATTGACACTTATCCATATCTTTTTACCAATTAGGTTATATTGATGAAGGGACTATATTTCCGCGGTAACCATACATGGAAAGATTTTGTCATACCATATGACATCCCATCACGTGGATTGCCTTGACACATTGCCACATGTAATCTTGGACAGCATCATGAACTGATAGGTCTAGGTAATCCGATGATAAATTAAAATAGAGATTTTAGTTTGTTTTATTCTGATTAGATTAGAATAATAACATCACGATGTTTGCCATCATTAATAGGAGCCTAATGGGTCACACACAAAAGGAAAGAATCGGAGTCTTAGAATTAGATCGTGTCCAAGTGGGAGATTGTTGGAATTAATGTACAAGGCTCGATCGTTGGACCGGGTTTGTACATGGACTGATTTAATTAATAAGATTAATTAGGTCGGACCATACATGGGCTCTAAAATCCTAATAAGATTAGGGTTGTGCTATACGAAACCTATAAATAAAGCGCTTTAGGGTCTTGGGTTACTACGACATTCACACATACATTCTGTATTAACTTACTAGTACAAGTTAATACAGAAACCCTAATCCTCACTGCAAAAAGTTTGTGTTGTTGGATTGTTCTCGCTATGTGGATTACTGTTAGAGGCTGGACGCTTGGACAATTGTGGTGTGATCAGAGATATCGAATTTGTTGCTTTGTTCTATGTAATTTTCTGATCATGAATTCCATCTAAGAGCAAGTTTGATCCTTGTATAGGAATTATAGTTTTTATTTCCGCTGTGCATGTTGTCTATCATTCCTAACAAATGATATTGGCCCTATACAGACGGCATTGTCACCCCTATAGGTCTGCTAATTTTTTTTTTTCAAAAAAAAGGCTACAGAGACGACATGCACCTCTATGGGTCCATTTATTTATTTTAATATATATATATATATATATATATTGAACATTCCTTCAACATAAACACGACTACCAAGCCACCATTGTGCACTACAGATTCTGAATGTTTTTATATTTCATCAAATATTTCTAAAGCTAAAGAATATTGGAAGGGGACAATGAACATCCTAAAGTTATAGAATTCTGGAATTCCAATGCTTCAAAAGTCCATCTACAAATATTCCTGCCTAGGAATTAATAAGAACTCTAACCTTCCAAGTATAACAGCAAACAAAGCATTGGTACTAGAAGCAAGATCAGCATTTAAAGTACAAGCTTCTGCAAACGTAGTATGTGTTTACAGAAATGCTGATGAAGACTCCCAATCTCCTAAGGGAAATCTTCATTCTCAACAATGAACCTTGGCAAATGGTAATATGCAAAGTAGTCAATAGCATGCTTCCCTCCATGTCCATAAAAAACCTACAAAATGAACCTTGGCAAATGGTAACATGCAAAGTCAGCAGCATGCTTCCCTCCATGTCCATCAAAAACATACAACAATCATGGGGGAAAGTACGTAGTTGACTCAATATCATTCTTTTCTTTACATTTTGTCCCTTGCGTACCCGACAAAGTTCAAAACAGTATTATCACTAATTACTTCAAAAACATAAACTCTTTGCACAAATTGGTATAATCTTCAATTGATAGATGTCTAAATCTTACAAGAGTGAGTTAGTTGTCAATTCTAGCTATAATAGTAGTATGGCAGCATCAATGGAGAGAGATCATTAGGAGAGAATCTACTATGCCGTTCAATTTGACATTGCTCGGCATGTAATGTAGAAAACATATTAGTCTAATCGTTAGTTTTAACCTGGAGAAACCTAGTGCCTTCGTTATATAGACACCCTATGGTATATTCTCCTCTATTAGTTCACAGTCTCACACGCAATTTTGATCAAAAGACACCGTATGTGGCATATTCTCTTTTACTAGTTTTATGGACCCATATGTAGGGTAGTGCCCATGTGAATAAAACTAGCGGAGGAGAAGAAGTGAGTCTCCGTTTCCTCGTCTCACATGTGGGTCCATGAAACCAGTGAGGGGAATGTAGTACATACACAAATTAATGTCTCTATTATGGAGACATCCAGTGTCTCAAGATCAGGAGCGTAGATAGGGGTGTGCCACCCTTTGCTTGGGCACACGCCATTTTGATAAAAAAAACATTTTAATTTTTCACCATATAAATAATTACAAAAAAAATATTTAATATACAAATTAGTATTGATTTACATTTTCGGCATACCCCAATATCGATGGCTGGCTTCACCCCTGTTCAAGATCGAAATTGGTCTAAACTTTACAAATTAAATTCTGCGACTTCTAATTCAATTAACCCGAAGTTTAACACATATTAAGCAGTGGATTGATATAGCAAAAAGAAAAATACAGAATTTTCTAAGTCTTCAGTTCACGTATCATCGCGAGAAGAAAAATTGATTAATTTATATGTTACAAAAAGATTTAACTAATTGTACCATGTTATGTACAAGCTTTATGATAAAGATACTTATAAAGAAAGTACTTCAGAATTACTTCTTGATATTAAAGCCATAAAGAACTGAAAGGGGATTAATTAATTAATCACTTAATATCAATTAACAAAGTAAACCTTACTTTTGTATATCTCCCGTTTTATATTGTATAATCCACGACAAATACAAACCAATACTAGGGTTTGTTTTTTATTCGAATAATTTATTATACTTAAAATATGTCAAAGTTAAATGAAATATGTCTAATAACTTCAGAGTCTTTCGCCCTTACTACTTTTATGGTGCAGAGCCCAATCAAAGGCTATATCGAAGAACTTATGTACGAAGGGTTTCACTATAATATCTGCTGCAATGTGCTTACGTAGTAGTCGTCGGTGAGGGAATTCAGATTGTCTCAACTTCGTCTCCTCCCCAATTCCAACAGAATGCCTGACAACCTCCAATTGGGGAACGGTGATACATGAGATGTCACGTCCCGATGATAAATTTGACACCATTGCCAAGCTGACAAAAAAAATAAACAATACAAGTAGACGTGAAATCATTTTGTACGAGCATAAACAACGAAGATCGTGAACTGTGTAAAAACTACCCTTGATTTTGTACACATTTTTTCCTCATCGATGCCCTTTAAATATAGGAGGCTTTGGCTAGGAAACAAAGCTCGTGGGAGGAAAAGACTTTTGAGCTTATTATTGTTATTATTATTTCGGTAGAGTTGGGGCTAATTAGAAACCTGCAACGTGCAGTTTAGGCAATTAGGCTTATACTTAGGTTTCCAAAAATGGAGCAAATTATCATATTGTATGTTGAAATTAATTTTGAAACAAGTTCATCACTTTTTCGTGGATCCTAGGTTGCGATAGTATCACACGATTCTTTCACATTCTTTTCACTTTCATTCTCGGTTGTGACGCTATAGGACTTAAATTGATTATTAATACAATTCTATTAATTCATTGACTGTGGAAAATCGTATACTTTAAGAACTAGTGAAGAGAACCCTTGATCAAGGTGTGTCCGGAAGATATGCTGCTCTCAGCTTCACGTTGACAACCATACTAATAGAAAAGGGCGTTAGCAAGATGGAATCATATTTGATTCTCGTCATAATGGAACCAATATTAAGGAATTAGAATGAATAATGAAAATTTTGTAATTAAGTGTTTGAAATGGAGTGTTGTAATTATTAAATAGTTATTAAAATCGAGTGATAAATCAAATTACAATAAAACAAATAAAATAAGAAATAAACAAGCCTTAGACATTTCCAATATGAACGGATAATCTATTTCTACTTAGGGGTAGAAATACACGTGTTGACACCAATTGGCAATTTCCATGCGTTTGATGTCCCTTTTTTCTTTTCTTTTCGTTTCTTTTTTACCCCCTCGTTGTGCAGGGAAATTTATATACACTTTAGGAGTACAACGACAAAAAAAGTATATGTCTCCAGTGTTATGTGTTTATTTCTTGGAGACTTTATGTAAATTCATGGTTATCTAGACTCTCGTCAGGATGTATCATACCTAGCTACGTTTACTGGTGTAAAGTATAATGCGACTTAGATGTGTCTAGCTCGGCTATGAATATGGAAAATAAAAACACCAGAATGATGATGCAGAAACCCAACTAGGAAAAACTGCGGGTACCCTCGCCACGGGACAATCAAATCCACTAATTATGAGGTAAGTTTATATAGAGAAAGAATAAAAAGTGCTATCACAATAGGCACCAAACAATAAAAAAAAAACTCATAAAAAACTCCCTCTTTACGCCTTTTGATATGAGACAATTCCTGTTGCTCCTATTTTCTCCCGGGCGCCTCACGGAACGTCCATCAAATTCTTAGACATCTCTCAAACTCATCTTGAGATGACTTGACCCCCGACACTACTTAAACCTCCTGTGGATATGTCCCTAGCACCAATGTGGTCGCCTACCACGTACTTGAAGGGTTTCCACCTAGCACAAAGCGTGAAGTAGTGATGGAAACGGGGCGGATTCGGGGCGGATCCAGGCTACCCGACCCGCCCGACCCTCGACCCGTCAGGGGCGGAGGATCACGCCTTGATCCGCCTGGCCGATTTGCCCCGCCAACTGCGAAGCGGCATTTTTCTGCCCCATGTGGTTCAGGGCACTGCGGGTATCTGGGTGGGTTAGATCAAATTGCCATCCCTAGCGTGAAGATTAATTTGCAAGTATAAAACTCGCTAAGCTTCCTAGTGTGTTTTCCTTTGGTCGAGTTCTTGAAGTTTAATCGATAATGTGCAACTCGTCCATCAACTTCATTCTTGGTTTTGTTGCTTGAGTACAAGAAGGATTCTTGAAAATTAGGCTCTGTTGAGATATCCTTGTTGCTTGAAGTCTTTGAATTCTTATGCAAGACAAGAATTAAAGATTCCATATTTAAGTAAAAAAACAGAGTATGGAAAGTTAGAATTCTTGTATACCATAAACACGTAACTTTCCTGGCTCTAATTGGACTAAACATGCATAAATCTAAGACCTAGTTAAATAAGGTAATAATAATTCAATTCAAACTAGGAAACTAATAGACTGTATGAATTAAAATTCTTGTGCTCTAAGACTCAGTACACATGCCCCAACCTAAGTCTTTCTGCCCAAGATCTCCAAAATTTGCATGCTTCAAATATATCACACGTGAATACAAGTCATGCAAAAATCGTGACAAATTAAAATATTGTTTAATACTTAACCAAAAATTAAGAATGCCAAGTTTAAAAATCTCCCTCGTTTAAAAATCTCCCTCTTTAGCTTTTCTAATTTTTCAAAATGCATAGTACTGCAAAGTGTCAAAAATGTTTTTTAAGGGTTTCAAAATATGTAAACAATAAACTCTCCTCCTTAGTAGGAAATCTCCCCCTAAAGATAGTAGAAGGCACAAAGCACAAACTCAAAACAAGCTAAACATGTAAAGTAGAGTTAATGTAAGAATTGGAGTGCAGAAGTGCTATGGATCAAGATATGTCCTGATCAGATTTGCAATCTCAACCCGAGACATATCCTGATCAGCTACAATTTCTTCTCCCATTTTTTGACAAAGAAGAAAAGCCAAACTAATCCTACAGAAGTGTTAGTTAAAACAAAGTATATGAGAATAAACCCATACAAGAGCTCAAAAAGATAACCTCCTGCAACAAAACGTAGTAGCTACTATAGGGAGCTCAACACAAAAATATAAAATATAAACAGAAATGAAAAAAAAAATAAAGCATAAAAATTTAAAAATAAAATGAATGTTTCAAGAAAATATATGAATATTTCTTGAGAATGTCTCCTGTCCTTCCTTCTTTTACCTTGGGAAACTGTATCACTCTTGATTTTTCTTGGCCTTTTTCTTGTCCTTTTTTTTTGGCTAAGCCCTCAGCATCAACTACGCTTTTCTTCTTTCTGTTCTGAGGGGTAGTTGCACCAGAAATATCCTTCCTGGGTCGGGTTGCTGGATCATCCTCCTTTTGAGTATGCTTCTCCTTTGCAGCTTCTTCATCCCCAATAGCTAAATAGCTCCTCAGGAACCCATTGATATCATTATCTTTATATTCAAACGTTTGCCTATTTAAAAGTAAGCAATGCACCATTAAACTACACAGATGGTCAAAATGTTTAACAAAAGAATTAAAACAGTTACTAAGACCAGTGACATGTTCCCTATTCAGATCTTCCTTAATATAGGATATGTCCTGCCTGAGTGAAGACTCTGCTGGAATATCTGCTGTACCAGAAAAAGACTGTGGTCTGGTAGGAGGTGAGATGAGTTTGGAGCAGTGATCCCTTTGAAGTAAGTCCATAGGCCTAGACCACTGATCACCCTTCTTATCTTCAATCCCTTGATCCTTGAGATAATTATAAATGACCCAAGGAAATGGCAGTTTATATGTTTGAGACCTCCTAGGCCCATTGCCAGATATGCAACCTTTTATAATATCAAACACTTTCTACCCTCAGTTTTGATAAGTGTTATTTTAGAGTGTTTAATTTCCCCAAACTTATGTTTGTTATGCGTTGTGATGCGTTAAAAATAGGTATTTGTATTTAATTTGTTTATTTGGAGTAGGTCCAAGGAAAATGTGAAAAGAATCAAGATTGGACGTGTCTTGCAAGGAATTCAGAAATTGGGGACTAAGATGTGGGATAATGAAACCGGGAGGACTAAAAATGAATAGAGGAAAAGTTGGAAGCAGGGCAGGCGGAGAGATTAGCAGTGCGCCCGCACTGCAATAACTGAAGAACTAAAATCAGCACCAGAAGAGACAAGTTGGGCGCCCTGATCCCCTGGTGCGCCCCGCCCCTACAAGTGAAAATAGGTGCAAAATTCAGCTGTCCAGTGCGGGCTCCCGCTCCCCCTTGTGCGCAGAATCCCTTCTAGATTGGGACTCTATTTTTGGGCCAAGTTTATGCACAGCTTCTGGGACGTTTTTGAGGGTTTTTCTAGAGCTATAAAAAAGGGATAGATGGGAGAAAAAGGGGACACCAAAAAAGAGAGAGAATTGGGAAAAGCACAAGGAGTTTTTGGAAGAACAAAGATACAAAACTTGTGATTGACGTGAGCATGCAAGGCTAAGGCCTCTTCTACCTAGTTTGAGGGGATGTTGAAGGCTAAAGATTTGTTTTTCTTTTAGCTCCTTTCTGAAACGTTATTTTTAGTATTGTTAATTGAGATTGTTGTGATATTCTATCATTCAAGTTTATGATGATTCGATGATTTTCCTTCGAAAGGGCCCTTTGATTGATGCATCTATTTATCTATTGCTAGAATTAGGTATTCAATACATAAATGTTGTTTCCCTCATTCGTTTGTAGCTACTATCAATTTTAATTGCTAGGGATATCACAGCCTAAGATTAGAAAGCAAGCTCGCGATTTTTGTGTGTTAGTCTTATCTATTTCTCTTGTTCTACACATTGGCTATGCATTAAATTTGGGGAACTTATTCTAAATTGTCCAAGGCTAATAATCTAATTCAAGAATTTGTTTGGCTTAGTTACAATTTAAGGAGAAAGTCGGGTAATTGGATCATATCAATACCTAGGGTTGGAAATCTCAATTGCATGCTAGAAGTACATTTTGAGAGCTCAAGAATTACTTATCTAGACTCAACTAAACCAAGAATTAGGTGTTTCTCCTCATTAATATCCCTACTCAATTTATTAGTTGCATTATTATTTGTCATTTGATTTAGTTTTTATTAACAATTCAAAATCAAACCCCCCAATCTCTAGTTAATAGTTAGTTGCTTGATTTATTCACCATTCCCTGTGCATTTGACCCTTACTTCACTGCTACAATTTTGTGTGAATCTGAGTAAGGAAATTAGTTATTTTGGGCGCATTAGACTAGCGACCAAATTTTTGGCGCCGTTGCCATGGAGCGGTGCGGTGAATTAAGTGATTCTGTTAATTACTTTTATTTTATACTTTATTTTTATTTTGAAATAGATTGTTTACTAATCTCAGTTGTGCATGACTAAAATCTGATCATCTGATCAATCTCCATTGATTCTTGATTCTGAACCTGAGAGAACTTTACACAAGCTGAGAAAGGAAGCCAAGAAGTCAACAACTAAAATAATGGCCGCCAACAATCAAACACTGAAGCAATTGGCTACTCCTAACCTGAATCAACAACCTCTCTACATTACTTTCCCTGCATTAGCTGAAACTGTAACTTTGAACTAAAATCAGGGTTAATTCATTTATTGCCATCTTTTCATGGCCTTGCAGGTGAGGACCCTCACAAACATCTCACGGAATTTCATGTGGTGTGCTCAAGTATGAAACCACCTGGTGTGACTAAAGAGCAAATCAAGCTAAGAGCCTTCCGTTCTCATTGAAAGATGCAGCTAAAGATTGGCTCTACTATTTACCATCTACAACCGTCACTACTTGGAACGAGATGAAGAGGGTATTCCTAGAAAAATATTTCCCTGCCTCCAAAGATGCGAACATTAGAAAAGAAATATGTGGCATACGACAACAGCAAGGAAAGCCTCTTTATGAGTATTGGAAGCGTTTCAAGAAGCTCTGTGTTAGCTACCCACATCATCAAATAAGCAATCAGCTCCCAATCAAGTACTTCTATGAGGGTCTATCTGCAATGGACTGGAGTATGATTGACGCAGCAAGTGGTGGACCACTGGTGGATAAGACTCCTAATGTAGCAAGAACCTTGATTGCCAATATGGCAGAAAACTCTTAGCAATTTGGCTTCCGTTAGGACACATCCGTAAGAAGGGTAAATGAGGTTCAGACATCTGCTATTGAACATCAACTGTCAGAATTAACCCCTCTTGTAAGCCAACTTGCTGTAGGGAATGCACAGCAAGTTAAAGCATGCGGAATTTGCTCTAGCATGGGCCATCCAACTGATTCATGCCACATGCTACAAGAAGAACAAATAGAACAGGTTAAGGCTGCAGGAAATCCTCCCTTCCAAAACAAGCAGTATAATCCATAGTCCAACTCATACAATCCTGGGTAGAGGGATCATCCTAACCTCAGTTATGGCAATAGACCCCATAATTTCTTCCCAAACTCACAACCAGGGCAATTCCAACCAAGACCTCCACCACCACCTCAAAATTCAAGTATGTCATTAGAAGATATGGTTAAAACCTTAGCATCTAACACTCTACAATTTCAACAGGATACCAAATCAAGCATACAAAACCTGGAAAATCAGATAAGTTAGATGGCAACTGCCATAAACCATTTGGAGGCTAAATCAGGGAGCAAACTATCTTCTCAACCTGAAGTGAACCCCAAAAATATGAGTACAATGACATTAAGGAGCGAGAAAGAGGTTGAGAGTCCAAAACAGTTGAAGCCTACAATCGTCAATGAAGATGCGTTTGAGAGGGATATTGAAAAAGAAGGAGCAAATGCATCGAGCCAGCAGGTAAACCCTAACTCTTTCATTAATGTTCAACCGACTCTTCCTCCTTTTCCTAGCAAGTTAGCAGAAGCAAAGAAAGAAGACAAGGAGAAGGAGATCTTGGATACATACAGGAAGGTTGAAGTGAACATTCTATTGTTGGATGCAATCAGACAAGTGCGAAAGTACGCTAAGTTTCTCAAGGACCTTTGTACCAACAAGCGGAGACTGAGAGGGGATGAAAAGATCAACATAGGGAAAACAGTGTCAGCTGTATTTCAAAAGAAAATACCCCCCAAAATACAAGGACCCAGGTATGTTTACTATTCCTTACAGAATAGGCAGCAATAAATTGAAAAAGCCTTGATAGATTTAAGAGCATCCATTAATGTCATGCCTCGTTCCATCTATGCCTCTCTAAATCTAAATCAGTTAAAGGAAACAAATGTCATCATTCAACTAGCTGATAGGTCAAATGCTTACCCGGATGGAGTAGTTGAAGATGTGCTAGTGCAAGTAAATGGATTAGTTTTTCCCGCTGATTTTTATATACTTGATATGAATGATGAGTCCATCCCTAACTCTACACCTATCTTATTGGGATGACCGTTTCTCTATACTTCACAAACTAAGATAGATGTGCGTAAGGGAACACTCACTATGGAATTTGATGGGGAAGTGATCCAATTTAACATTTATGACGCCTTAAAACACCCTGAAGATGCATGTTTTGTGTTTGCAATCGATATTATTGATCCTCTCGTGCGACAAACTTTTCAGTTGAGTTGCAGGGATGAATTAGAAGTGGCTTTAACTGAGCATCTTGAGGTGGGACAAGAAATAGAGTTGGCATTCATCGAAGAATTATAAGAGACGGTGGCAGCCCTACATTCTTTACAACCAGTGCCCAAAAGTTATGCAATTTGTATTATTCAATTACCATAATCTATTAATAGATTGCTACCTTCTGTTGTGCAGGCCTCTGCTTTAGAATTAATGCCATTGGGGGTCACTTGAAATATGTCTATCTGGGAGAAAAAGACACACTTCCAGTGATCATCTCATCCAAATTGACACCGGAGCAAGAAGACAAACTAGTGCGTGTCTTGAAAGACTATAAAAAAGCAATAGGTTGGACCATAGCTGACATAAAAGAGATAAGCCCCTCCATCTGTATGCACGGAATATTGCTTGAAGATGATGTCAAACCAACAAGGCAGGCTCAAAAAAGATTAAATCCCACCAATGATGGAAGTCATGAAAAAAGAGATCCTAAAGCTCTTAGAGGTTGGGGTGATTTACCCTATATCTGACAGTAAGTGGGTAAGCCCGGTTCAGGTTGTGCCAAAAAAATCAGGTGTGATAGTTATGGAAAATTAGGAAGGTGAGTTGGGTCCCACTCAGATGCAAACCAGGTGGCGTGTATGTATTCATTACAGAAAAATAAATTCTGAAACCCGAAATGACCACTTTTCCCTCCCTTTTATTGATCAAATGCTTGAAAAGTTAGCTGGACATTCTCATTATTGCTTTTTAGATGGCTTTTCAGGTTATTTTTAGATTGCCATAGCACCTGAAGATCAAGAGAAAACTACGTTCACTTGTCCATTTAGTACGTTTGCTTATCGGAGAATGCCTCTTGGACTGTGTAACGCCTCTGCTACCTTCCAAAGGTGTATGATGAGTTTTTTCCGAATATATAGACAATATCATTGAGATATTCATGGATGATTTTAGTGTTTGGCATAATTCATTCGATAATTGTCTGGACAATTTAATTCAGATTTTGAAAAGATGCATTGAGACTAACCTGGTTCTTAATTGGGAAAAATGTCACTTCATGGTGGAACAAGGTATAGTCTTAGGCCATGTTGTATCTATTAACGGAATTGAAGTTGATAAATCTAATGTAGATTTAATCTCTGCTTTACCTTACCGTGCAGTGTGTGGGATGTTCGATCTTTCCTTGGACATGTAGGATTTTACCTTAGATTTATCAAAGATTTTTCAAAGATAGCTTCACTTTTGTATAGCTTGTTACAAAAAGATATGGCCTTTGATGAGCAATGCAAGGGGGCATTCAATAAATTAAAAGAGTTGCTCACATCCCCCCAATAATTCAACCCCTGGTTTGGAGTCTCTCATTTTAAATAATGTGTGATGCCAGTAATTATGCTGTAGGGGCAGTTCTAGGCCAGTTGGGGAGGCAGCTCATGTGATTTACTACGCCTCAAGGACTTTAAACGCTACATAAGCCAACTACACTACGACAGAAAAGAACTTTTATCAATTATTTTTGCTTTAGAAAAATTTTAGTCATATTTGTTGGGAACTAAAGTAACTATTTTCACTGATCATGTAGCTTTGAAGCACATTCTAGCAAAGAAAGAAGCAAAACCCAGGCTCATAAGGTGGATTCTTCTCCTCCAAGAATTTGATTTGTAGATCAAGGATAAAATAGGAGCAGAGAATGTTGTAGCAAATCACCTTAGTCAGGTAGTCCGGGAAAAAGATGGCATACCATTAAAAGAGGCCTTCCTAGATGAAAGTTTGCTTGCAATCCGTAAAGGAACCCCTTAGCACACAGATCTGGTAAATTTCTTAGCAACCAAGCTATTACCTGCTGGATGGGCCAAAGCAAAAAGAGACAAACTCAAGAGTGACGCAAAGTATTACATCTGAGACGACCCCTATCTTTGGAAAAGATGTGCAGATCAGATAATAAGAAAGTGTGTCCCTGAACTTGAGTTTCAGTCAATTCTTATTCTTGCGGAGGACATTTTGGTCTAAGAAGAACAGCGCAAAAGGTGTTAGAAAGTGGCTTCTATTTGCCAACTTTGTTTAGAGATACGTACATGTTTTGCAAAGCTTGTGATAATTGCCAAAGAACAGGTAAAATCTCCCAAAGAGAACAAATGCCCCATAATCCTATTCTTATCTGTGAAATCTTTGATGTTTGGGGCATTGATTTTATGGGACCATTCCCAGATCTTACGGATATACATATATTCGTTTGGTAGTAGATTATGTAACAAATTGGGTGGAAGCAAAAGCCACCAGGACTAATGATTTTAAAGTTGTTGTAGATTTTGTCAAATCTAATATCTTTAACAGGTTTGGAGTGCCAAAAGCGATCATAAGTGACAGGGGAACTGTGACATCCCAATTCTTTTAAATTATCCATTCTATGAAGTCGATTAAAAATATAAGGACCCAATTTAATGTGCACACAAAATTTAGGATTAAAGTGGAAACAAGAATTTGGTTAAAAAAAAAAAAAGAAAATTTCCAGAAATTTCGGGAGTCTTGGCTGGGCCAAGTGACCCATATATATATATATATATTGTATGTGAAACAAAAGTCAACAACAACACAAAACAAGAAGAAGAAAGAAAAAAAAAAGAAAAGAAGAGAGAAAAGCGCCGAAGCTTTCTGCCGGTTTTGGAAAAAAAAATTTCTTTTCTTGAAAAGAAGAAGAAAGCCAATCAAAGGGGTAAACTAGTAAGTATTCTTTGTCTTCAACCTTTGAATTTATAAAGTTAAAGAATATGGGTTTTATGAAAATTTTAGGAACATTTAATATTAGGTTATGATTTTATTTAATATATGTTCTAAATGCATCAAATAGTTATTTGATTTTGAAATATGGGATTCTTGATACTATTATAGAGATTTTTAGTAGGTAGTGTAAAGATGAAATTTTGGTATAGTTGAAACTTTATATGGAGTAAATGAAGTGAAGTTGATATAAGTTAGTGTGATGGTTTTATGAAATGGTATTATGATAGTTGAGGAAATGGTGAAGTTAATAATGAATGTAAGAAGTGAATGCCTTAAATTTAATAGTAAATGTGAAAATTAATTAAGACTAAAAACTAGTGTTTAAAGATCAAGAATTAGTATTATTTGTTACTTTAGTAGGCATTGAGACTTGAATGTGTGATGACATACAATTTCTAAGGTAGAATAAAGACTAGAGTATTTACATGAATGATTTAATATGTAAGAGCAAGTGTAGAAAATCTTATTAAAGGATAAAGATTAATGTTTAAAGATGAAAAGTAGTGTTGTTATTTCTAGTGGAT
>CAVNYN010233448.1:0-21740 GCA_963692815.1 Nyctanthes arbor-tristis
GTTCTCATAATTTCCCTTTGTAGAAGCACTGCAATTTCAGCATTATGGAACCCATAGTTGTGTAACGCAGTTTTTCTTAAGTTGATTAAGCAATGGCGTGAAGTCGATATAATATTTTACACAAATAAGTTATTCATAAGACTATTATTATTATAGTATTTGCAGTGGTCTCAAATTCCAAATACTTTTGTTTCTAAGCTAATTATACTTGCATATCACCGCTCATTTAATTGAAATTACTTGCAATGAAACATTACAAGAAGAATAAACGTGTTACTTCACTTATATTATATATATATATATATAAATTCCTTTGTGTTTTGTTAATTATTTATAATTTTTTAATAATTTTAACGTTGTATATTTGATGATATGCAAGTATAATTAGCTTAGAAACTTTACTTCACTTCTATTATATATATATATATATATATATATTCCTTTGTGTTTTGTTAATTGTTTATAATTTTATAATAATTTTAATGTTGTATATTTGTCAAGTGATTTTTTATACGGATGAAAATCTAGTGCTTAGCGCTTGTTCCATCCGTAATTTTTCACACAATCTATGGGTACCATTGAATTGTGACATGAAAGTTCGAAAAAATAAGCTTATGTCAAGTGTAATTTTGAAAAAAATTATGAAAAGTTTTTAAGTACCTATCTCATCCGATCTCATTTTCTTTAGCGATCGGAGATAGAAGTGGAAGTGCAAGGTTGATGGGTTATCTTCCTCAATCATCTTAGATAGGGATGACAATTTAGCCACAAAACCCCGCAACTCACAAGGCCCTCCCCGATAAGAAATGGAGCAGGAATGTCATGTGCACTTGCACCCCAAATGCAGAAACTTGTTTTAGAAAATAATTTTTATTATTTTATTTAATTGAAAAAATAAACCCACAGACATCTCCGTCAAATCGAGCCCATGACCTTGCATTGACTAATCCCTAATCTTTATCACTTTAAATAACTTATAGTGTTTGTTCGCTTTTGAATATTTTTTTGAAGTACAATTACATTTTACATTATAGCATTACAACTGCGTATAGGATATACGTCCCACTGAAACATAGCACAAAGAAATTAACAATGCACAAAGTAAAATAATAATACAAACACCCACAAATAAATTAATAATATACCAAATAAAGCAATAATACAAATAATTAATTTCACAAATCGTCTCTAACTTCTGGGGTTAGTATTGACAAGGTCTCTAGTTTTTTTTTTCAACCCGCTGGATCTTCAACTTTTCATTAGTTCGCACGTATAATCCTTTTTTTATAGTTTTCATTAATTTCATCATTAACTCATTAAGTAAATTACCATTATATCCCTTATCATTTTAAATTAAGAAACGAAAAGTTTAAAAATATAAAAAAACAATATAAATTTTTTTTTTAAACAAAAAAAAGGTGAGGGGTGTATTGCTGCTAAAAACTTCCCTCATCTCATTTGACATGTCACATATCCCTTTCTCTTTCGGCAACAATCCGGAGACTCTGCAACTTCCAGCGGCAACCAGTCCAGCGGCATTGGTTGTCGCCAGAAGTTGCAGAAAAAAATAATGGGGGGTTCTTCCCCCTTGTGGCTGCCAATATGGACAAACGGGCTCACGCCACCTATGCAATTCTAATTCCATTAAAATTTATTGGGCCCCATTTCAAAAAAAGTAATTCCTCTAAAATAAGCCCACCACACCCGCACCTTTCAGAAACCCCCACAAATCGATGCCGCTTTCTGTGCAAACAACCGATCCCTCTCTCTCTGTCACTCTTCCATTCGTCACTGCCAGACCGCTAGGTAACTGCCGGCGAAGCAGAGCCGCCGACGGAGAAGCTCACCATCGTCTCACTTTTGTGACTGGACGCCCTGCCCCGATAAAATCTCTCTCTCTCTCTCTCTATCTCCCTCTCTCTTGTTCTTAAGTACAGCGGTCACGCAAATTTACTGTGTTCCTTATAATCAGACATCTGGAAAGCCTTGGTCTCTCAAGAATAGGCACTTGAACTCCCAAAAAATGAATCACCGTACCATCATCCTTTCTGAAAACCGAACACATGTTAAATAGAATCCAAAATGGTGTCCCATCTTTTTTGTAATTCAATAAGCAGGTCTGCATAGGTCTCTCCTCTCGAATTGCCAGCCTAATCTCCATAACCGACTTTCTAGCAGTCTTAGGCCCTTGAAACATCCTCCCATTTGTCCCAATCACGTCATCTTTAGAATAACCAAATGTTTTGAAGAATCTATTAGAAGCAAACACAATCAATGTCCGGGACGTGCGGCCTCCAAATCTCTCTCTCTCTCTCTCTCACATTCTTAGGTACATCGGTCTCTCCAACAAAAAGGAGACGATGGCGGGCTTCTCCGTTGGCGGCGCTGCTTCGCCGGCTGTCCGACAGTGATGAATGGAAGAGCCAACGAGAGAGGGGGATCAATTGTTGGGGGCGGGGTGGCGTGGGGATGGGGAAGCGCAGAGAGAGGGATCGATTTGGAGGGTTCTAAAAGGTGAGGTGGGATTAGGAATGGCAGTGGGATGGGTTCGGGAGATGTATGCCTTCCCCCCATCCCGTTGAGGAAACCCTGCCCCGGGCTAGGTACAAGAAAAATATTCGTTGTACATCCCGTTAAGAAAATCTTTAAAAAAATTAGACGCTATATAAAAAAAAATCTAAATTATCATACATCAAACCCAAATCGGTTTGTCTAAAATTAGTTTTTGTTATTTTAAGGAAACTTAAATTTTGAATTAGTATAAAGTTTGCTAAAAAGTTAACAAAAAAAAAGTTGTGCAAAGCGGCAAGGCATATTGATTTATCTTCGAGTGCCAGGGTTCGAATCCTCAGTTCCGCACTAGCCCATCTTCAATGAGTTCGGGACGAAGAATTTCGCCTCTTAACTAAACGGCCTAAGGCATCATTGGCCTTCTTAATATTAATTATAGGGGAAACTTGAAAAAATAGTAATAAATTCCTTAACGAGACAAGTAATGAGGATTTTTTTCCCTCCCCGCTCTGATTCAAGGAGGGGTGGAGGATAGGCAAACTCGACGCACCCATAGGTTGCCATTCCTAGTCTTGGATGTGTAATTTTTTGAAATAATAATAGTAGTATTAATAATAATAAGGGTTAATTTTACAAATAGTCTCCAACCGTTAAGTTAAAAATCGACTGGGTCCTCAACATTATTTTTGCTCTTCTGGGTCCTCAATCTTTCATAAATTCACATAGTAGGTCATTTTTACCACTATTCTGTCAATTTTTTAAAAAATAACGATTATACCCTTAGTTTTTTAATTTTAAAAATAAAATATTTAAAAATAATAAAAAATTAGAAAAAAAAAAAAAGAAAAACCTACCCACCCCGCCCTCTCTATCTCCCTCCCACCCAACCAACAAACAATTGCTGTCGGAAGCGGCAGCAATTTCTGAGGGCCAAAATGGGGGGTGAATCCCCTTAATTTGCTGCCGGAAAAACTCCTAAAAATGCTCCTAAAAATTGCAGCAGAATATTGCTATTTCTAGTAGCATTTTTGCTACAATTTTGCCGTTTCGCACATAAAAAGGGGGATTCACCCCCTAAAAATGTTGCCAGAAATGGCAGCAATTTTCTGGTAGCATATAGGGGGATTAACCCCCGAAAATGCTTCTAGAAAAGGTAGCAGTCTGCTGCTAGAAAAGGGCCTTTTCCGGCAGTAAATGGAAGGGGGGATTCACCCCATGCTGCCGTTTCCGGCAACAATTGTTGGGCTAGGTTTTTTTCTTTTTTTTTTTTCAAATTTTTTTATTATTTTTAAATATTTTATTTTTATAATTAAAAGTTAAGGGTATAACCGTTATTTTATTAAAAAATTGATGAAATAGTAGTAAAAATGACCTATCATGTGAATTTATAAAAGGTTGGGGACCAGGAGAGAGAAGAAAAGTTGGGGACCCATCCGATTCTTAACTCAAATGTTAGGGACCTTTTGTGAAATTAACCCTAATCTATAATAAGAGTAAGGTATGACACAATTTTTTCCTATCTATTTTGCTTATGTCACTGATGATGTCATTTATTATTTCTTTTTTAACATTTTACTAATTTTTATACTTATCCAGGACTCTTTTCCTCTCTCTTTGAAATTTTCCCTTTGAAATTATCTTCTAATCTCTTTTCTGAAACGTGATTCACAACGCAAAACATTATGTCTATTGTCAGAAATTCGAATCATGGATTTATCTTCTTCCCTTTAGGAGAGCAAATTGTCATTCAACTTTTAGAGAATACTTGATATCCGCATAATGTTTTTCGTATTTATGTTTTATTTTTTTTTGGTTAAATTTTCAAGGTGAGTGGATACATTGTACCACAAGTAAGCAAGAACTAATGTTTAAGTCATACTTGAAAGATGGATCTTCATATGTACTTAGAGATTTGTTGTTGCAAGAAAGATTAATAATAGACGAAGTTTTTTCAAAAAATAATAATAGTAGATACGAAGTTGTCTCTCAAAAGTACCAAATTATCTTTGTGGCTAAGTCGGGCTACTAAATTTTTTGATGATGTATTTTCTTATGGTATTTACGTTCACACAACTATGAAAAATTATTCCACATATTGCCAAAAAAAGAAAAAAAATGTATCAAGTCAATTTTTTATATATTAGTATTAAGATTCATTTTATTTTATAATTTTATTCTTCTCATATAATGCACGGATGAGAGTCTAGAAATATAATAATGACCATCGACCTGTTCAATAGAATAATGTTAAAAAAATGTGTACGACTTATTGGTACATTGCTACGATGTTCACTTTTTTTTAATATAAGTTTGATAGTGACTTAACTATTCAAATTTTTATAAGATACTGTGTTGTTTCAGTGTAACGCACGTGTGAGAATTCTAACAATAATAATGATGTGTACGTACTCCAATGTCTATACTATAATGATATTAAATAATGACATAGAATAATATCATTGGGTAATACGAACATATTATTTAGTGACATGAACACATAATTAAACTCACACATTATATTAGTGACTAATATTAAGCTTCACAATATGTTTCATACTCTAACAATACCAAATGTATAGTGCTCTAGTATTTGCTTGCATAGCATAGATCACGTGAATCATACAATTTTTTCCTACTCATGGTCGGAAAATCCAGGTTGAAATGTAAAGCATGTAATGTTTTAGTCAAAACAGAAAATTTTGAAGTCAAATGACAAATCAAACGTGAAAAATGGGAACGCGTAGACCGCAGATCATTGCGAACTCGGTCCGACGAAAAGAATTTCGAAAGCCTAAAAAGTCCCAGCTATAAATGGCCCAAATTGTCTTTCTCCTCCATTACCAAACCCTGCTAGATCTTGATTGTTATCCCAAGTTATCAGTTTCTGCAACTTGTGAAAGCCTGAAAGGGTTATTACCAGTTAGTAGTAGTTGTAGTTATTACCAAACCCTCCTCCATTACCAATCCCCGCTAGATCTTGATTGTTATCCCAAGTTATCAGTTTCTGCAACTTGTGAAAGCCTGAAAGGGTTATTACCAGTTAGTAGTAGTTGTAGTTATTACCAAACCCTCCTCCATTACCAAACCCCGCTAGATCTTGATTGTTATCCCAAGTTATCAGTTTCTGCAACTTGTGAAAGCCTGAAAGGGTTATTACCAGTTAGTAGTAGTTGTAGTTATTACCAAACCCTCCTCCATTACCAAACCCCGCTAGATCTTGATTGTTATCCCAAGTTATCAGTTTCTGCAACTTGTGAAAGCCTGAAAGGGTTATTACCAGTTAGTAGTAGTTGTAGTTATTACCAAACCCTCCTCCATTACCAAACCCCGCTAGATCTTGATTGTTATCCCAAGTTATCAGTTTCTGCAACTTGTGAAAGCCTGAAAGGGTTATTACCAGTTAGTAGTAGTTGTAGTTATTACCAAACCCTCCTCCATTACCAAACCCCGCTAGATCTTGATTGTTATCCCAAGTTATCAGTTTCTGCAACTTGTGAAAGCCTGAAAGGGTTATTACCAGTTAGTAGTAGTTGTAGTTATTACCAAACCCTCCTCCATTACCAAACCCCGCTAGATCTTGATTGTTATCCCAAGTTATCAGTTTCTGCAACTTGTGAAAGCCTGAAAGGGTTATTACCAGTTAGTAGTAGTTGTAAAAATCTCAAGATACCATTGAATAAACTGCCAAATGTTGGACAGAGAAAGGGCAGAAAGAAGTAGAATTGGTGAAGTGAAATAAAAAGGGGCCTACAGCAATCCGAACAACTCGTTTATATGCCGCTATCTCTCCCATCCTTATCCTCTCAATCTTTTTTATTTTGTTCGAGCACGATCAAATTTGTCTCCTTCTCTCTTTTCTTTCAGCTCTGCAAAACCCATAACGTATAATAATTATTCTGAACCTTTTTCTGTATACACACCCTTATCTTTTTCTTTAATTCCTCCTTTTTTTTTTTCCTTCTATTCTGTTCTATCCTTAATATTTCGAGATTTGTGGTTTACCATTTGTTTCTTTTTTTTTTTTAATTTTTGGGTTGAACCTTCGAGTCATCCTTGTGCCTAAAGGCTGATCTTTATTTGACTGAATCAAGGGTTCCTTTTTCCATTTTTTTTTTTGGCCTCCTTTTTTTTTTTTTTTTTGGTGTGGGGGGGGGTGGTTGGGTGGGTGTCTTCTCAATTTCGGGATCTTTCCGTATCTGGGTTTCTTGGGTTCTATTTTTGCGATATCGTTATGGCTTTGCTATCTGCCTTCCTAGATATTTTTCAGAGACCCAACATCGGGGATATGTTGGTTGAGCTGATGATATTCATGGCTCCCATCTGGATAGCTGTTTTTGTTGGAGTTTTGGTGGGGTGGGCCTGGAAGCCCAAATGGGCTAATCTGAATGTGGATCCTGTTCATCAATATACGGCAAGAATGGAAGAGTCTTCCTCTTCCTCTTCTTCAAGGATGTCCTTTTCACAGTTTTCTTTGATACCAAGCGTAAACTCCTTGAAACTACAAGTGCCCAACTTTATTTCTTGGATTTTTGACTTGGGATTTGAGAAAGATACCTCAACGATGCCTTTACTTTCAAGTCCTCATTGCAGGTTAGTTGGGAGACTTTGCCCTTTCGTGATATATTCTTGGAATTTATTTATTCTTATTTTTAATGTCGTCTAGTTTTGCTAATCAGTTGTTGTGCTAATCTTTTTATGGTAAATGCTTGAACCGAAATTAAGTTTATTAGGAGTTTGCTTATTTTTAACTTGTTGAATTCTGAGCGATCAGTTCCTCAAAGATGGAAAAGGAAAAATCGAGTCTTGTAAATGAGGATGACCTTAAATATTTACATCAATTAGTCGAGGAAAAAGATGGAGGGCCCGCTTGGATTCAGATGATGGATAGGTCGACCCCCAATATGAGCTATCAAGCTTGGAGAAGAGACCCTGAGGTAAATTTTTTCTTCACCTAGCTTTTCAATTCGGCCGTGGTTTGTTGTTTTCAGTCTTTGATTGGTATTCAGTTGTTTAAATATAATGCTCGGTTGTGCATTTATCACATTGCGAATTTTTTTATTTCCCAGAGTGGACCTCCACAATATCGAAGCAGAACTGTTTATGAGGATGCAACACCTGAAATGGTGAGGGACTTCTTTTGGGATGATGACTTCCGAGCTAAGTGGGATGACATGCTTGTGCATGCTGAAACTTTGGAAGAATGCCCCAGCACGGGGATCATGATGATTCAGTGGATACGGAAGGTAGGAAGATCTTCTTTGGATATGCTTATGCTTTTTTGGTGCTTTTGTTTGTGTTTGAGGCATATTTATAATCTATTAGACATATTTCTTGTTGTGCAGTTTCCTTTATTCTGTAGTGACAGAGAATATATCATAGGTCGCAGAATTTGGGGGTCTGAAAGAACATATTACTGTCTTACAAAGGTAAGAGAAAGGACTATTACTCTTGCTATATAGGATTTGATAATTATGTGAAAATTCAGCAAAGTGAAGATTTCCATGTTGTCGCCATGAGGACTATAGATTCAAATCCCAGGAGCCTCACACGTTTTATTTATGGAAATCTGGCAGTCGTATTTCTAGTGTAGAATGCTATCAAGATGGTTTTCTGACTTCCTGTTATCTGTCTATCTGTACTCATTACTTGACACTGTTTCAGCGTACCATGCATTCACTGTTATCTTTAACCGAGTAATAAGGGTGTTCTGACGCTTTCTATATATAGAATTATGGATTCAGTTAGCTGAAATAAACTAAATTGCAAATGAATGCCTCAAAAGCCATGCTGAATGAAGTCTTGTAATTGCAGTTAGGATGATGAACAAGTGCATGTACGACGTGTGCTCTTCCGATCTGAGTGATCTTTTCCACTAAGTGCACATTGACATTGTTGTATGAAAATCCATGAAAATTTTCCAGTCTAAATAGAGTGATAAAATTAATTAACATTTCTGAAGCATTTCACTAAACTTTTCTGCTCCTTATGGTTGGGTTGTGTTACTTTCTCTGGCACCGTCTTGATCTGTTACCAAGCTGTAGTCCATCTAACCTCTAAAGTCTTCTCATCCATATTTTTTTTGCTTTGTGCAAGAATCCATAATCTTGAAAAGCCACTGCCAAACAATCGGATCTAATCATTTTAACAGCTTGTTTTTTAAGAGTCAATTTGACATTGTCTAGCGCTTGGTTTAGGAATTTATATCAAACTGTTAACACGGCTGTTTGATTCTCATTATTGACATTGAATTATAATGAGAAATTATAATAAGGTGAAATGAGTGGTGTAGATTTAATGGAAGTTTGAAATTTGTGGTTATAAATGAGCAATGGTCAAGTTAGTGGTAGATAAAATTATAATATGGATTGAAAAAGAGAAACAAACAAGGCTAGCTGTTGATTCATATTTTAAAACTAAAGCAGATGGAAGATAAGATCATAGTGTACTTGGGCCTGATTTTCTGCCCTTTTGGATCCAACTAGTCTTCTCTATATGTACCAGTCAACGGGGGATGAGGGGAGTTGGAAAATAACAATGAGCAAGGTACTGCCGTTCAATATGTGGACCTAATTGTCTAGGTGGACCGTATGTGACGTGTCGTTGCATGTATTTGCAAACACTAGGATGTGCAATGGAGGATGAAGATTTATATTTCATTGTATCCTGCAAATTTGGAAATATACTACTTTAGGAAATGGGTTTTAAACAAATGTCCTATATATTGAGCCTAGGGAAGTCGGTTACTTAAAATACTAGTTAGTTTTCTGTTACATGGGAATCTAAATACTGCTCTTGATTTTCATATTAGCTGCAGCAAAAGAGTATTGGCAAATAAGTGTGTTTTATGTCAACTTGATTGTGTTGCTGCATTGCTATGAATGTATTAGTTTTCTGACTGTTTAATACATGCTTATAATGATTTTTGCCCCAAGAGGTTGATCCCTGTTATATATAGGGTGTTACCTGCTCTTCTCTGCCGCGGCGTAACAAACCAAGGCGTGTTGATTTGTATTTCTCGAGTTGGTGTATTCGTGCAGGTATCTGACTTTTCCTTCTATATCTCCATTATGATCAAAGCCAAGGGTTGCTGGCCTGGGCTACCATATTTGTTAAATTTTCATTTAACATAGTTAACATCGACTCCTTCAAAGGAATAGTACAAGAAACTAAGTAATCTTTGATTCATATATATATGGTTGAAAGTGACTCTTACTAGTTCCCTAATCCTCTTGAAGAATTAAAAAATTGCATGAAAAAGATATCCTTGCAGACTGATAATCACGGCCACTAAGGTGTGGATTTTTCTTGTGAATCAGTTGAATCGAAGAGAGATGGCCGGTTGACTGCATGTGAAGTTCTGCTTTTCCATCATGAAGATATGGGTATACCTTGGGAACTAGCGAAACTTGGTGTCAAGCAAGGAATGTGGGGGGCTGTGAAGAAGATAGATCCTGGTTTGCGTGCTTACCAGAAGCGCAGAGCATCTGGAGCTCCGCTTTCTCATTGTGCTTCAATGGCTCAGATTAACACCGATGTAAGTCAAGATGTCCTTGAATGCTTGGGAAGCACAAGTAAGACTTCAGAGGTGGAACCTGGTGATTCAGCGGGTAAGCCATCATCAGGAAGAAATATACCAAAGTTGCTAGTAGTTGGTGGAGCCATTGCCCTTGCTTGTAGTCTTGATCGAGGGCTCTTGACCAAGACTGTTATATTTGGAGTGGCCAGAAGGTTTGCTAGAATTGGTAAAAGGTTGTAATACTAGACACTATTAGGGCATTGACAACACCAGCAATGGTGTATCCTGGTGGGGCGTGGCGAGCAAGGAGTATATGCAGAGGAGGGTAATTCCCTGTTACTCTCCTGTCTTTTTGAGTATACGTATTCTTTTATCTTTTCTTAGAGCCACAAGGCAGCCGCAGATCAGGAAAAGAGTAGCTTTTTTATTTGGAAAAGATGGGGGAGTTAACGGTTCATTCTTTATTTTCCTGACATGGTCCCTGATAAGTGGACTTGTTACAGTCTTTTGGTTTATAACTTGGTTTATGTTTCTTTTGTTTCAACTAGGGGCGGCACTTGTGCTGCACTTGTCGTTAATTTCATCTCGAACTTTTTTATAGTTCAAAAATTAAGATTTCTAATACGAGTATTACAATAAAAGATGCCATAAATGAAAGTTTCAAAAACTGATCAGACCTTCACATACAACAAGAAACATGACACAAGTACACAACAATCTAAATTGCATAGGGGACATGTATCAATTATATGCTGGTACAAGTACATGAGCTAAATTCAATACAACAAGAATCTTAGGCTTTAGAAGGCAAAGCTTTAGTTCAATTGACAAGAACTTCTACAAGCAATGAAGCATCAGATTCGAGAATAATTTTTCATCTTTTTGGAGGATTATAAAGAAATGAGTATTTCACAATGTAATTAGCTGATGTCAAATACAATACATGAGCACAATACACAATATGCATTCTGTGGTTTATTTCTAAATGTAAGAAAATAGAAACAATTACAAGATCTTCGTTATTAGAGTAGAATAAGTAAGAAGTAATGCCCCCAACCCACACCCACACCCACACCCCAACCCCCTTTAAAAGATATATATATATATATATATATATATATAGGAAAAAAGAACACTCACTCATAAGCCAAGTTCTTAGAAGTAATAAGGTAATTTTTCTCCATAAATTACAGTGAAAAGTTGCTTATTTTAGAACATTATACTTGTACTATTAAACATCAAAAGCATATCTCCAAGAAACTTACATCAACTTTATGGATTAGCAAAATTGAAATGTACAACTTAGATAATGTACAAACCTCTGTGCTTACTTCTACTCCATCATTAACTATAGAATTTGACTCTTCTGATTATTCTCAGTTACATGCCCTTTATTCTATTTGAAATAAATACATAATTGGTTTTTAGTTTTTCCCGGGATCAAATGATAGGAAAAAGAAAAAGAAAGAAATTGATTGACTTTATTATGAGAGAGAACACCATTACCCGTTTTCTTGTTATAAGCCTGAATTCTGAAGGTTCTTTTCATATTTTTCTTTTGCTTAGTATGGAGCTTTCTCCTAGAAGTGATTCACAAATTAGTTAAAAAGGATTATATTAATAAATAAATAAATTTTATCTATCCAACAATGTTAGAAGGGGAAAAAATATGGTGAACGTGATTTTCACTTACCCCAAAGCTTTTTCTGCCTGGATGAATTATTATTTTGAAATGAAATTAAATGCTTCTATTGAATAAACGAATGAACAATTTCTGGAAGGCAAAACAACTTCAAACGAAAATTTTAGATTTGAAAGTGGGAAGAGGACTTACAGTCGCCAGGGATTTGTTGTTTGAGTGTTTCGAGTTTCGACCCTTTGCATGTATTTTTTTAAATTGATCCCTTTTACGTATATAAAAAAAATAACAAACCCCCTAAATAAATATAAGAAATTACTTAGATATATACATGCAGACTGAGGGAGGAGCATGTTACATATTAAAAAATAAATAAATAAATAAAAATAAAGAAAGCAGGAGCATGCCTCCTGAGCTTGCTAGGATACTTAATAGGTGTCCCATTTTTCGTGATCTTGCTAGTTGCTGAAGCACCTTAATTCCTTCACAAAAAGCCCATCCAAGATCCAACCGTTACTAAAGATTATCAAATGAATTCTAAAACAAAAATAAAAACAATAGATCAAGGACCAATTTTGAAAAAAAAGAAACGAACAAAAAAGGTCAAAAACTGAAAATGTCAAATTACAGCTACTTGCTGTCGGCCATCTTTAAATTTTTTTTGCTACATTTGGTTCTAATGATATGGGGCTTTTGCTTACATTTGACTTTAAAATTTTTTTGCTACATTTGATTCTAATGATATGGGGCTTTTGCTTACATTTGACAATCTTACTGGTTCAAGGAAAAAATTCTTTTGCTCCTTCGAAACATTTGTAGATTATATGCCAACCAATTTTCATCAAATGAAAGTGAATCCAAATGCCCCCAAAAAATAATAAATAAATAAATAAAATTCAAGATTCAAGAGCTGTATATCATCTAAACAAGTTCTTAAGAAATCATGAAATTTTGGCCCAAAAAAAAAAGATCATGAATTTTCAAGGGCCATCTATTATCATCAAATGACGTGTTCACCGATTAAATTCTTGTATTTGGTCGGCGTTTACATCAACAATTTCACATCTAAAACATATCTTAATATTAGAAGTCAATTTAAACATTAGAATTGCAACTCCAGTTCTCTAGATGAATTTGCGCATAAACCATCTTTCTGTAGAGACTCTCAAATGGACTTTGTAGTTAATTTATGAGCAACACCGGGAGTACCTCACTTCTAGCACATCCCAGATAAATATAGATTACATATTTATATGGCAATTTTATCGGTAATGTTCAAGCACATCTTGGAGGTTTTGTTACAAAACCTCCTACCCCATGTGACATGAGATTGATGCACGCCACATAGATTTGAAATACACGTGGCGTGCATCAAGGCATGCCACATGGGGTAGGAGGTTTTGTAACAAAACTTTCGGGAAGTGCTTGAACATTTTCAGCAATTCTATATCTTTAAGGACAGTCATGGCAATATTAACAATTTAAATATGATCATTACATCATATTTTAATCATACTTTCCATTCACCAAAATTAGGAAGGTGATAACTGATAATCAAGATGCATTGCAAAAATATTTCGACAAAGTGCAAAATAACAAGGCTGTTTGGGAGGTTATTTTGATAGATATTTGCCTATTTTGTTGTATTAAGGCCATATATTTACTAATAAGCAAAAAATCAATGATAGCTTACCATTAATCGATTGCTGTAAAGGGGGAAAGAGAGATACCAAAATACACAAATTTGAACTCAAAGCAATGGTAACAAGGAAACAAAATAAAAGGAAAACAGAAGAAAAAATATTACCTCTACATCATCTTCTTTGAACTGCTCCTGTTGTTATCCACAATTTTTTTCAGTTACTTCAAGAATTCAAAACATGGGTACATGGGTTACAGTAAGTAAGGAATAAGACAATCAAGAAACAGTTTCATGCCACACAACAAATTTCTGGGCTAATAATTTATCAAATTAGGGCTTGTAAATTCTTGAAGAAAATTAGACATGATTTAACAGAGACATGTATATTAGTGGAAGAGAGCATTGTTCTTTGCTCACTCCTTGGAAATATGTACAAGCAATAGAAAAATCACATATCAAGAGAACCGTAGGGAAGAATTAAGTGGCAAAAATGTGGGAAAGGAACTTACCAAACGCGAATTTCCACTGAAATTTTCCTACCTGAGTGTGACATCTTCAAGGAACCAAAACAACGTGAAACCAAAGGAAAAAGAGACTAAGCCAAGATTGACACAAAAAAGAAGTGAAACTTTTAGCCGAGCGAAGAAAATTCAGGGAAAGAAACATTGAGAGAGACGAGAAACCCTTGAGCAGAATACATATACAAAATATTTGGAAACAGAACTACAAAAGCAGAGGGTCTCGTAATTCCAATTCTATCCTAATAATTCTCCACAAGCAAAGCATTAATCTCAGCAAATTTGAGATACAAATTGAGGGTTAAACTAGGATTTTGTTGGAAGCTTGTGCTTTTTAGGATCCTACTATACTAAATGTATGTATCCTTTAGATCTTTGGAAAAATCTTCAAGATCTTTTTACCATCTTGGTATTCCCATGCATTAGTATTTTTAAAGAATGTTTCCATTAACAGATTAAATTTATGCCTATGTTATTTCATTTTTGCTGATTAATTTTATTGACTTATTTTGAATTTAATCGTACCTAAAGGTCAAGTTTCATTTACATGGGTACGCAAGAGATATTGAAAAATAAGGCAATGCGGCTTATGGAATAGATTGATCAAGCCGAAGAGAGCTCGGAAATTGTTCTTATTGCTGGATGCAAAGGATATATAGATAATATTTGTACTTTGTATAGATTTCCAACTCTTTTGTGGCAGGTTTCATGATTAAAAATATGTAATAAAGCCATTTATTTATCAATTGCTAAGTTATGTAATGTAATTCAGTGGTGCTTCTGTATTGTTTTGATTTGGAAAGTTTGAAACATTGTACATGTTATAATGTATCCAGAAATCGAACGTTGAATATAGTTTTATTATTTCTTATTTTAGTTTCTTTTGATTCCACTTGATAATCTATTCTACAACACAAATTTTTCTTACCCTCTATTTTACAACTATTTATAGATTAGTATTGAAATTTTTTAAAATTATTCTTCTTTCAACGCACAGGTGAGATATACTAGCTATGTGCAAAACAGCTGAGTTCTTGCTTTTAATGACAATGAGAAATGTAACATGTGGCATATGTAACATGAGTTAGCCAGAGATTTGGTGCACTTGGTACACTATAAGACGTATTTTATTGAAACTTCCTTTCACACTAATTAACAAGGAAGGAAATGCTGGAGAATGGTCAGCGCATGCTGGAGAATCTTGTAACCAGTCTAGCTATAGTCTTGTAATTGATCATTATGTTTGTAAGACTTTACGTTGGAACAAACGCTGTGTAGTACTTTAGTTATGAACGCAATAGATCTCCTTGCTATTTGTTTGTTTGGGCTTAAATGTTCACATCTTGTTCAAATATGATTGATATGTGTTTTCTTAGATAAATTTCGAAAGCATTTCCCTTAAACTTTTGACTAATAAAACCTGAGCAAATTTATAAGCGTCGATACTTTACAATTACAATAATAATTGAACTTGGAAGTCAAAATACAATTGGCATGTGCGCACAAAAAACATTGAACCTATATACAATTACAAAAAGAATAATGCTATGTAGCACCAGTAGTGCTTAGCACCAGTCTATGTGGCAACTAATGTGTCATTGAATGATAAGTGAAATTAAATGCATGATTAAAGGACCCACTTGATTTGACTTATCATTCAATGCCACATTTATATGGTGCCAAGCCCCAGTGGTGTTAAATAGCACTACTCTTACAAAAAATACTATTTTGAAGCCTGGTTCAATATAGCAGATCCCAAATCCTCGTCCTACACAACAGTCTTCTATCGGCCTACAACTAAACACATTAAAAAATTAATAATCGGACAGCAAATGTCCTTCTCCGTACACCCCATTTAAGGTAGTAATACATAACAATGACGCATACTTTTCCAAATAAATTAAATAAAAATACTGTCAAGGTCTTATTGACGTAAAGTTATATACACACCATCTCAACATGTATTTAAATAACAACAATTGGATTCACATTTTCTGCCGTTATCATATGGCGTGCTCTTTGTATGCTTAACCAAATTGAAACATACAGGAAATTAGACAACTTGTTCATTAAGCATCCACGACACTTTATGTGAAAAAATAAATAAATAATTAACCATATAAACTTCAACTTCATCCAAATTAACAACCATATAGAAATTCAAAGAGCAATTTAGGTGCATCCTTAGATTGGGATGATATGAATTATTATTCCATTTGGGATTAATATGAATATCTTAGTCATATACATACGAAATTTTACTTATGTTTCACCTTACAATTAACTTCCCTCGTAGATAATTAGGGTCTTTTTGTTTTCTGAACTCTCAATGTTCAGAAGTTTTAATACAGTGAATGAGGACAATTAAGGTGTCCACTTTAATTTGAAGATCATATTGGCCTTGACATTCAGTGATGTTACAATTTGTTTCTAGGTGATTACGTTGAGATGACATAACTATGTTCAAAAGTGCCTTTGACCTAATTCTATCAGTACTAAGTTTGAAAGGAGATAGGGGGATGACAGATGCTGGTTTGTAAGTTCATTTGGAAGTTTTACTTGAAATTTACTAATGATATTGCTCCTAGTGATTCAACAAGAGCTTACCTCATCTACTCCAAAATATAGTAGACTATTGTCTCTATTTTCTATGACTATTTCGTAGTTGCAAGATTACTTTTCATGCTAAATGCTAGTGCAGTGGCAATGCTCTTCAATTGGAAATCAAGATGTCCCTATTTTTTGATGTTACAATTTGTTTCTAGGTACAACATTGATTATTGATGTCCTATAGTAGTTATATACTACATCTTACTCTTCTGGTTAAAGGAAGACTTGGAAATGGAAATATAACAAACACTCAAAGACTTGAGGCATTCAAAAGATGAATGACTCAGCAATAGAGGTGCACAAATTAATTCTTTATGATTAAACTATAAGGAAAAAGAAAAACAATAAGAGAGATTAGAAGACAGAAAAACATGGCTGGAAAATTTTATGATGTTTGGATATCACATTAGAGAAGTTAAATAAACCAAGCTACATGTGACATTTAATTTGAGAAATAGCATTAATTTTCACTTTTCATCCTTCAGAACTAGTATTTGTTTTGGCATGACCTTGATTCATGTTCAAAAATAACCAAGTAATCAAACAGCATATCTATGTTTCACATAATGTTCTTTTTTATTTCAGGCCAAGATTTGTTAGCAACAGATTTGATTAATTTAAAAAAATTCACATAAGGAGTAATCAGTATACTAGTTAAATAGTACTAGTTGAGTAATATTTTCAGCTTAATATTCAAATCAGCTCAAATAATTTATACCAAACAAGAAGTAATCAGGGACATGTAATAATAATCAGAAAACAAAGTATGAGCTCCTCAATATGTATTCTTCACAAATCACAACAATATCTTTAATATTTAAATTGATGTTATTAGGAGTGGGCATTTCAACCGAGTAAACTGAGTGACCCAAACCGAACCAGACCGAGTCAGCTGGTTTTAACTGGTTCTCGGTTCGGTTCGGTTCGGTCGGTTGTAAGAGAGAGTTATATGGTTCGGTTCGGTTCGGTTGCCAGTTTTGGGGGCTAAACTGAGTCAAAACCGTGTCAAACCGGTTCCTACCGATTCCAGATGAACCCAACTGACAAAACACAACTTTTTTCACCAAAATGGAAAGAGAATCAGATGCATATGGCGTCAAAAACCGAAAGAAATGAAGTCAAGATGCATATTTCATGTGATTTCAGATACAATTTTTACATATTTATTTGTAAATGTAAAATTCTAAATACAAATACCATCAGATCTATCTAATTGCAACACCAACACTGATCTGAGATTTCATGTTCCAACACTGATCCGGATCTGAGACTTCATGTTCCGATTCTTCAGATCCGAGATTTCATGTTCCAATACCGATCCGGATCTGAGACTTTTATGAACCAATTCTTCAGATCCGAGATGTCCCACTTCCAAGTTCCACATAACACAGATTAGGAGAAAAAAAGTAAAAGAAGAGAAGAAGTAGAGACAAAATTGTCACAAATTAGAGAACAACATGATTGGAGACTTCCAAAGCCTACTCTCAGTCCCTATGCTATACAGCTAGCCTCTGGCCATCTTTGTCTCTAATTTCTCTCTTGACATATGAAGTTGATGATATATGAATTAGGTAAATCGTTTATCGTGTATTGATGGGTTCTACTTTCCCAAACAAGTCCTGCATAGGAATTGATATAAAATATAGGAAGAGTTAGTGCCTTATTTAAGTGATGGGTGTTTATCACAAATTTGGACAGTTAAGCACTTTGGGCCAAAAAAGGTTTGCAAAAGCCCAAATTAATTAGCCCAATAATTAGTGTAAGTTAAAGGGTTTTAACCAAACTGACCGATATAATATCAGCCCGATTTGAGTCAGTTTTTGGTTTAGAATCGGTTTGATTCAGTTGTCAAAAATAGGAAACCGACTTATACCAGTTCGGTCTCAGTTTGACTCAAAAACCAGACCGATCGAACCGATGCCCACTCCTAGATGTTATAATAATACAAATGGTAATTTGCAATGAAAGTAAATAATACACCTAATCCCTCCGCTACCGCCACTAGGCGTGGGTATTTTCCGGTGGATGGAGGATGCTTCGGCAACGCCGGGGAAGGGGGGTTTTGCTAGGCCAACTCAGTCAACAGAGAAATGTCACAATTTTTTTTGGGGTTGGTTGCCGGCGCTAAATGAGGACCGGGTTTATGCCTAGTTACCGGCGATTTTTGGGGGGTTAGAGATAGAATTTCTGACCGACGAAGGGCTGGTAGCTTTTTTTCTAAAACAAATGAGTGGGGTGGGTGGCGGATCTAACTGGGAGGGGGTGTGTCCCTCTATCCCCGATTCGATTGGGAATGAGCTGCCGAATCAAGAAACTGAGAAAGGTTTTTCGGTGGAGGGAAGGGGTAGGGAGGGGTTCTGTTTCTAAAAAATTGGGGGCGGGGGTGTAATCCATATGAAAATTAAAAATTTTGGCATGGGACCCATAATTTTTTTTGGGGGGGATTGAGGTGGTGCAAGCCCTTTTCGTCCACTTTGGCAACCGCATGGAAGATTGGATCTCTTTAAGGGAGAGGGGTACTTTTCGTAGAAAAATCCCTATATTTTACCCTATATTTTTCCCAACATTAATAATAATGATGTTATACGACTGTTCTTTTCTCCAGTCCCCTACAACAATTTACTGACAACGCTTTAAAGAGAATGTAGGACTGAAGTTGGAACAATAAAGAGATTCATAATGAGAACTTCGTACTTCCTGTGGACAAGAATTTTTTTATTCCAACTTCTAATTCTTTGCCGAATTTGATCTTGAATTCAAGTAGAGCAATGTCGTTTCTTCCTTTCAAATAATCAGGGGAAAACCAACATATAATTAAGCGACTAGGCCAATATTCAGTGAATTTTGAATATACTTCCTATCACAGGCCAATACATTTGGACTAAATACGACTAATGATTTTGTTATACGCTTTGTTGTTGAGAGCCTACTTCATATTTATGCAATATAAAAATCAGAGCAGATGGATTTGATGAGTTAGCACATATGAAAAAAAAATAATTCTCAGAGGATTAAGTGAGCATTTAAATCCCATGAGATTACCAGCAGCTCCCTCACTCCAAATCATACCAGCAACCTTTCTATTTAAAAAAAAAAAACATATTTTCCATTTTAGAGAGTAACTTTGACATTTCTTTTTTTTTTTTTCAAAGCCATGGTCCTTGCCATTCATAAATCGACACCTAAGGTCCTAATCCATAAAGTTAACATTTATACCCTTTACTCTTTTTTCCCTTTAATAAACCTTAATTTCAAAATAAAATAAAAAATAATTCAAAAAATTAAAACTAATAGAAAAGGAAAAAAGAAAATAATTTTTTTCGACCATATTTACCTAGTTACCCATCCACATACACAATTCAGTGTAAAATGACAAATTCTGGTAATTATTTCCAATAACAAAAGAGGGGACCTATATTTCGTTAATTGCTTCTCCCATTGTGCCGAAAATGGTAGAAGAAGGAGGGAGACCCCCCTCCCCGAGGGTCTGTCATTTCCGGCAGCCAAAAAGGGGAAACTCCCATTTTTTAAAAAATTTATATATATTTTTTGTTTTTAAACTTTTTATTTTTTTATTTAAAAATATAAGGGATATAATGGTAATTTGATTAGAGATTTGGAGGAAATCTTCAAGAAAGATCAATCGTGCGAGTTATTGAAAAGTTGGGGACCCGGCGAGTCGGAAAAATGGTTGAGGGCCTAGGCAATACTAATTGCAAACATTATGGTGGCCAACTAGTCAAAATCATCAATTCAACATAGACATTGATCCAAACCTCTTCCCCAGTTAACCCTTATTGGAGGACCCTCCTATTCCATGCAAGTCAGTATCATTGCAAGTCCTATGACATAGGAGTAAACAAAAGAACATACCAAGCTCATGGACCTCACATGCAAATTTGCAAATGTCCAATGATTTCACAGTATAGGTCCGTTCAAATTATGCCATTATTCAAAGATAATCAATGCATACCAATGCTCATTTATCAATATTTTCAATGCCTTCAAAGTATCATGAACAATGCATCCACTACACACAAGTGATCAATCGTTGACATTTCAAAATCAATACTTTAAAAACAAGTTAAACCCATGAGTTATTAACATAAGGATAGCCCATGTTACTCATTGTTCAAGGTGGTTTCTCTTCCAAATTCATGTCCAAAGTAAAGATCGAAATACATAGCAAGGCTAAGTTCAATCAAAATAGTGACCCGGAGGTCTCTGCACCTCATGCAGAAATTTCAAGTTTCCTAAATTCCTTCTTTTATCTTTATTAAACTTGAGGAACTAATCTTTAGTACCCATAAATATAAAGAGCTTACCCCTTAGTGCCTTTGTTCTCAAACAATTGCTAGCTCCTCGTAATCTATCCAAATATACTATTTTCTTACAAAATCACCTTCTTGCAAAATAATCTGAAGTCCCAAATCATAATTCATCACTTACCCAAGCTTCCTTATGCTAAGAAGACCTCAAGTATTCTTCTGCTTCAATTGTACTTCTCTTTTCTTCAAGGTTTCCTAGACATAGTTCTTCCAATAGTGACTATACATTAAACTCCAAGTTGTTTTGTACTATGTATCGATACTTCCTAGCTCAAGACTCAGGTCGTAACTCCTTAAAAGCTAAGTGACCAATATGCATGATGTCTATAGTTGAAGAACTAGTATAGGCTTGATAGTTGAGGGACTCATATATGTAGGTTCAATAGTCGATGGACTAGTTTAGATAATTTGGATAGCTAAAGGACTAAAGTATCAATATTTGTTAGTTGAGGGACTAATATGAAAAGACTAGAAGATGAGGGCTTAGGTGAAATTTCTAGGGAGAGAAGAGAGAAGAGGATGGATAGGGGATTTGGAGATTAGGGTTGCACCCTTTTTTATAGGTATATCCAAGAAATTGCATGAATGCTACTTGGCTTACATGCAAAAGGAGACACTTATCTCCTTCCCTAACCAACACCTATTTTCATCATGTGGAGATTTATTGGCCCCTTATGGTGCTGTCCCTTGGCTGTTACTTGGCGCTCATGTGGTTGCCATGTCACCTACCGTCATCTGCCATGTGATTTCCATGTCGTTGCCACAACACCTCTTATTTTATTTTTATTATTTTTATTCTTTACACTTAAATATACCCAAGCTACAAGAGGTTTCAATACCCTTATGCAAGACAAGTTCCTCATGTTGTTATTATCATTATTATTATTATTATTCAAATTTTTATGCTGGGAAATTTTGAGGCGTTATAATCTTCTCCTCTTGAAAGAATTTCATCCTCGAAATTCCTAGAGGTTAC
>CAVNYN010233448.1:22108-33464 GCA_963692815.1 Nyctanthes arbor-tristis
TGGAGATTAGGGTTGCACCCTTTTTTATAGGTATATCCAAGAAATTGCATGAATTCTACTTGGCTTACATGCAAAAGGAGACACTTATCTCCTTCCCTAACCAACACCTATTTCCATCATGTGGAGATTTATTGGCCCCTTATGGTGCTGTCCCTTGGCTGTTACCTGGCGCTCATGTGGTTGCCATGTCACCAACCGTCATCTGCCATGTGATTTCCATGTCGTTGCCACAACACCTCTTATTTTATTTTTATTATTTTTATTCTTTACACTTAAATATACCCAAGCTACAAGAGGTTTCAATACCCTTATGCGAGGCAAGTTCCTCATGTTGTTATTATCATTATTATTATTATTCAAATTTTTATGCTGGGAAATTTTGAGGCGTTATAATCTTCTCCTCTTGAAAGAATTTCATCCTCGAAATTCCTAGAGGTTACCAATTCACGATACTTCATTTCCTCGCAAGTTGGTCTTCCTTGAGCGAGCAAATTAGTTCCACTTCCTCTTGGTATCTTTAGCTTGTAGATCGCTTCCGTGGCGCACTCTGATTTCTTCCATCATTGGAGCATGTTTGATGCTAGAGCAATCATCTTACTTTCTTTATCTTCACTTCCATGCAACGTCAGTCAATATCTTCTATTCATGGTTGGTATCGATATACTTAAGATCGAGTTCTCACTCCATAACATCTTCATTAGCAATACTTGAACCCTAAAATAATCTAGTCACCAAATTATTCCATTTGTTGAAACTTATGGTCGGTAATGGAGGTGGTTTAACATCTCAGTTTTATATCAAAGCCTACATGATCCACCTAGTGCAATTGCTCCATCGATCCTCACTGTTGCATCAAATCACCTAAGTATTATATCATAAAGGTCCGGGTGGTAGCATGATCTAAGTACCTCAATATATCAAAACGTTCAAAACCAAGTTAACCAATTGTATTCAAGGTAATCAATCCAAATGTCTCAAAGTCCTTGATGTTATATCAAAGTGCCTAATCCAAGAATCACATTAGGTCTTCCTAATAACCCTAGGATTCAATATGTCTTTGAGGCATATGTTACCGACGCTCATACTTAGCGTATAGGCGTCAATTGTTTGTCAATGCCTAAATGTTATAACTGGCGTCAGTTGTTATATAACAACCGACGCCTAAAGTGATAATATATATTTTTTAATTTTAATATAACTTTAGGCGTCAGTTGTTATAACAACCGACGCCTAAAGTGACAATATATATATATATATTTTAAATTTTAATATAACTTAGGCGTCGATTGTTGTAGAAGAACTGATGCCTAAAGTAATATATATATATATATGTATATTTTAATTTTAATATAACTTAGGCGTCGGTTGTTGTAGAAGAACCGACGCAAAATAATTTTTTTAATGTAAATTGCGGATGACCAAATGCTGCCAATTTACCTGTGACCCCAAAACAACAAATGCGTCCACAACCAACCAAAACCACGCAGCGCCAACACCAACAATTTACATACACTTTAAAGCAATTACCGCTGACTTGATATAAATGAACCTACAACTACTACGACAAAATAAGCAAACGTAAATAAACCATTGCATTAAAATAAAACTAACCATTAAATATAAACGATACTTGTACAAAAATCAGTAACTACTATATAGTATACTCCTCTAATCATCACCATCTTCATAAAAATCTAACTACAATCAATAGTTAAGACAAAAAAATCACATACAATTTTGGAGAAAGTACCGGGCTTATAATTCTCATACCTCATCTATATTCGCTTGAATATATAATCCAGTTTCATATGCCTACAACAAAGGAAAAGAAATTTAATTATACATTGTCAATAAAATAAATACCATTTTGATTAGATAATTCTTGGTATTCGATAAATATTTATACCGTATCAAAATATTCTTTGATACCAGCATATAAGGTGATTATCTCGTATATATTTCTCATCACACAATAGCCACACTCATCAGATCGGAAGAGTTGCTGAGCGCATTAAAATTTCTAACGAGTTTAAAGTAAATACTAGTAATTAAATCACTAAAATTTGAAACTTCAGTAGTTATTGTAACATTCAGACGTGTGCTCTTCCGATCTTACCTTGATTGTTTTCCACATGAGACTTTTCTTCACTATTTTCCCTGACGCCGAAAATGTTTTAAACACCCTAAAGTTATAACACACACACACACACATATAAAAGTTAAGAATAATATGCAATAGATACTGATGATTGCTTACACAGTCAACTGATGCTTGATAGGCATGTCACAATTGTTATCCTCCAGAGAGTCAAAGAAGTATACCATATTGCGTGATAGGCATAGAAACAGCAGCATCCTGTGGTTTCTAGAATATGTTATAAGAACATAAATGTGAATATTTAGCAACAAATAACTTAAATTAAGCCAAGGCAAAACAACAAATGATTAGCTGCAGCGATCTTACCTCATAAAATACGGTGCTAGAATGTACTTTTTATCCATCATTTCTCCCATCGCGTAGAGCATGTACTCATAATTCAACTGTTGAGTTGCTTTATAATTAATAGCCTCGACCAGCGATGGACAAAGAAACCTGATATTTTGAACCCACAAATTGCTTGCACAAATGGTGTAGGGACGTAAAATACATTATACCAAATGTGAAATGTCAAATCAAAAATTATTTGATATACTTAATTGTGATGGAAAAAGTCTTACCTTTTCCTAAACTTTCAAAATAGATGCGTTCAGCCAGTGCATGTTGAGCAAGTCGGCTATATCGGTGTTAGAAACAGTAATTTCACGGCCAACTTTGTCATGGTAGAGAAACACATCTCTACCATTCAGCACCTCAAAGAAATCTGTAGAGAGGGGCAGTTCAACAGTCAGATCATGTAACGTTTTGAGTTTGGGAGTCAGGGAAACCAATGTTGAAGAAACTTCAAAACTCACGGGTTGTTTGCCTTTTCCCTTGGATGCTGCTTGCTCGAGTAACGGTTCCTGCAGTGAAAATCATTGAAAGCAATGTCAATTATGAATCCAAAATCCAGAAAAATTTATTCTCTAAGTTCAATTGATTACCTCTCCTAACATCACTAAATATACGGGCCCCTGAGTATACTGCCTTCACCTAGATCCACCAACTACTGGGCGTATGAATTTGGCACTGGAGGAAGATAATGCCCGCATCTTCATATACATGGTCAATTGAGACTTTGTAATGACAAGCCAATAACTGTGCACCGTGCACTACCGTAATAGCTTGGAAAGGGTAAACCATGCCCACCGCCACAATTTTAGTAACGCTGTTACAATTAAAGGCGAGGCGATACGAGGTTGGCTTCTTTGGATATTCAATTCAAATGAACAAAATAACGTTAGATGTAAGTATTGGAATGAATTCAATGCATTCAATATCATCATAATGAAACACTATGAATACATGAATGTCAAGATCATGAGAGGGATTAGCCGACTTGAGGAGACGACGAGTCGTTGGCCTGACTAAAGGACTCGTCGCAGTATGTATTTCTACATTATGAAATTGGGAGGGTACTTACATGCCATATTGTTGGAAGATAGAGGCCATCTGTGATTGCATCATATCGAACTGAGTCTGCATCTAGCTCATGGTCTCTCTCCGGACCCTCTCCGTTATGCTGGCATCCACCTCTGATGTGATGACCCGTCGAAGATCCTCCAATGACACGACCCCACTCATTCGTCTCCTTGTCTCGTCAGGGTATCCATAAACGTCTCTCACACTGATGTTTCCACTGTAGCCCCTCACTCAACCAGAGTGCTCCTCCTTGCCAAGTGCCACCGTTAGTATTCCCACTGTCTCTTTGGGACAAACGTGCCTTGGCTGGCCAGATCGGAAGAGCACAATTGTATCTATTTCAACATTGAAATGCAAATATTATACATATTACCAAAGGACAGATAAATTAAGTAAAGAGAAAATTCATTAGTAATGTGTACTTAAAATTTTCTTAACAACCACCTTCGTTTTATCGTTTAACATTAGATAATTTCCATCGGGACCGTTCACCATCCTTGTCCAGGCCCAGTCTAGACTGCGATCATCGATTTGAATGGTCGAGCTAACCAACCTACATAATGAGGAAGAAGATAGGGGGTCTGCAACGGCCCAGTCTGCCATCCTACAAGCATAACCAGTGGAGCCTAAATAGTGAGGGTACTCATTTTGCGCTTGATTCTCTCTCGCCTTCTTGCTTTTCTCCTAAAAGTTAATTTACCAACTACTTTAGTTTTTACGCAATGTTGAGATAGTAATATAAAGTTCGCTTTACACAATACTAAGAACTCCAGAGTGGCCACAAGCTTATTCTTGAAATCTTTCAATCTCCTCCCAGCTTCGCTCAATGCAGCACGTTTTAAATCATCATTCTTGAGATTGAACCTTTTCTACACGATAAGAATATTGAACAATGTTATTGGTAAGATCACCCATTATCGGTATCAAATTGAACTATGTAAAATCATTCAATACCTTGACATCTTCCCATATGAGATCCTTAAAGGATGGCTCAACTTCCTTCCCGTCTTTATAGTTTATGTGCATATGTATCCGAACCACACTCCCACGTATTTACAAGTTGATCCACATGGCCCAGTAGGCTGCCCAAGCTCATCCAATTCAACCGCTACAGCCTGCTTCTTCTTATTAAAAGTTGATGGTCCTTTCATGTGTTTCTTTTTGCTGCTAGCCTCCTCATCTGCTTCACCTGAATTCCCAGACATCAAAAAATGCTCACTGTACTTGCATATAAACACAAACATAACAAGAAAAATGTTAGCGTAACCAATAAAGTTAAAAGTAAAACAACAAGATAGTAGCCACAAACAAGATAATTAATAAGGCATTTATAACACAAAATGCAAATGCTCTTACATAAAGATGCTATCATGAGTGATAGTCAATCCACTGGCCTTCCTCATGATCTAAACGTATGTAATTTGTGTTTATGTTTTCATCCCATATAGGTATATGTTGTATACCAACAGAGAATAATGGGGTTTAGTCAAATTGATCATACTCTTCTTCATCGACCACATTATCAATACCAACTATACGTCTTTTGCCATGAAGGACGACTGACCATTTAGGCTTAATGGGATCAACAATGTAGAAGACATATTTTTCTTGTGATGCAAATATGAAAGGGTCATCAAGATAGCCTAACCGACCAAAGTCTACCAAAGTAAAACCTAATTCGTCAACTCGACCACCCCGGCAGTTTTCAACCCACTTACAACGAAAAAGAGGCACCTTCAGAACCTTATAGTCAAGCTCCCAAATTTCTTCAATGACGCCATAATACGACTTTACGACATCAACTAGCCTCCCATGATTGACACTAGAATATTCTGATGAAAGAGCTACTAACGTCACTCCACTGTTCTGCATAGTCCTCTTATCGTCCTGACGTTTAGTGTAAAATATGTACCCATTAATATCATAGCCCTCATAAGAAGAAACATCCACCCCAGGGCAGTACACCAACCATTTTATTGTTTCTATAATCACCGTCAGTGCGTTGGACAACTGTTGGAGTACTCTATCTCTGAACCATGCTATAAATGTACGATTATGTTTATTGGTCAGCTACATCTCATCTTTCAAAGGATTTTGACGCCCTATCATTGAAGTGTGCTCGTCTAAATATGGGTGAACTATAGTAAGGTGTTGCAAGACAAGGAGGTGTGCTTTATCTCGCATTTTGGCCCTGGGCATGATTGATTTGAATCCAATCGTACCTTTATATCCAAGTCTCCCTTCATGTCGCGATTTAGGAATATCAATGGCTTCAACACCATCTAGATAATCTGTACAAAATTCAATAGCCTCCTCAACAGTATAACCTTCAATTATACTCGCTTCTGGACGAGATCGGCCTCTCACATATCCTTTCAAAATACACATGCATCTCTCAAATGGATACATATACCTCAAGAACACCGGACCGCATATCTTAATTTCTCTAACCAAGTGAACGATTAAATGCACCATAAGGTCGAAAAATGATGGCAGAAAATACATTTCAAACTGGCATGGTATGATAACAACATCAGTTTACAAAGCATCCAACGACTTTGGATCAACGACTTTGCTACAAATTGTGTTGAAGAAAAAGCAGAGCTTAGTTATGACATCTCTAACATGTTTTGGCAATATACCTCATATTACAACCGGCAAGAGCTGTTGCATTAAGATATGACAATCATGAGATTTCGTTCCAACCAATTTCAAGTCTTTCATACTTGCAAGTCTCTTGATATTTGACGAATAGTCACATGGAATCTTAACAATATTCAGACACTCACAAAAGCTAGTTTTCTCTTGTTTAGAAAAGGTATAGAATGCATGGGGCAAAAATGTACTCTTTCCGAGCTCCTGCGGCGCCAACTACTCCCGTATCCCCATTTCTACCATGTATTTTCTAACCTTGATACCATCTTTCGTCTTTCCAAGAATATTCAATAATGTTTAGATGAGACTATCACATACATTTTTCCCCACATGCATTACATCGAGACAGTGTCTAACTTGCAAGTGTTACCAGTATGGTAGTTCCCAAAATATAGATATCTTCTTCCATATACTCTTCTGTGAAGGCTTTAAAGTTTTACCATACACAACATTAATATTTTTTACCCTCTCATAAACCAATTTTCCTGTTAACAGCAAGCGGGCGACTCGGGTCTCGGTTCCCCCATTGAAAGCCTTTTTCTTCTTTTGATGCGGGTGGTCAAATGGAAGAAAGATCCGATGACTTATGAACACATTTCTCTTGCAGTAAGACAACCAAAGATCAATCGTCACATCTTCACAATAGATACTCACTCTTTGGCTCCTTTGGTAGTATAACCTGACAAGTTACCGTATGTTGGAAAGTCATTTATAGTACAAAAAATCATTGCACGTAGCGTGAACTATGATCGGCTATGTGAATCAAATACCGACACGCATTCATTCCACAACAACTTCAAATCATCAATGAGTGGCGCGAGGTACACATCAATATCATTTCCTGGCTATTTAGGCCCGAAATCAACAACGATAACATTATATACTTCCGCTTCATACACAACTAAGGAGGAAGATTGTAACACACCAAAAGAATTGGCCAAATGCTATATCGACAACCCATATTACCATGCGGGTTCATTCCAACTATACATAGTTCAAGCCTATGATTCCTATCTTCGCTACCAAATTTGGGAGATCGGAAGAGGTTTATATTCCTCTACTGAGAAGAATCGACTGGGTGTCTGAGTTTTCTATCTTCTTTCCTCCCATCCACATGCCATCGCATTTTCTTTGCATCGTTTGCATTTGTAAACAATCGTTTGAATCTACGTATTACTGGCATATACCATAACATCTTTGCCGAAGTGTCTTTCTTGTTAGTACGTTTATCGTGGTTGTCCTTTCTCTTTGTTGAGGAGGTAATGGGAGGGATTTGGAAAACGAAAATTTGGGGAAAATATCAAGAGGATTGATTTAGTGAGTAATGTGGGGAATTAGATACTGGCAAAAGAGGAAAGAAGACTGTAATTGACAAATTTTCAGGCATGATGGTGGAGGAGCTGAACGGCAGGAACGTTGGTGAAGAAGAACTAAATAGGCTGGGCAAATAGCTTTAAATTGTTTGGACTGAGAAAATTGGGCCGAATATATTGTTAAAAGAATATGAACTGAGGATTTAAATAAGTTGTTGCATGATCAAAACTTAATAAATTAATTTGGACCAAAAGAAATTATTAGAATTTGAGTTTAAAATAAATTGGACACAGCTGGAAGTAAATCGGACTTTATATCTAATACTCAAACTAGACGAGCACGAGTATAACATTTTTAATGAAAGATAACAGCAACTCTACTAAAACGAGTTTACAATTTTCTTGAAATTTTTTTTTTGGTCGCTACAACCTTACCCTCTTAAAAAAAAAAAGTTGTCCTCAAAATTTAACTTACAACGTCTATGATGTCAGGATAGTTGGCTAGTATATCTTCTTCTTTTTCCCAAGTAGCCTCGTCAACCCCATGTTTATCCCACTAGATTTTGACAAAAGGAATCTCTCGTCTCTTGACCGTTTGTAGCTTTCTTTCTAAAATACAGGCTGGCATCTCATCATAAGTCAAATATGTTCTCATGTCCACTGACTGGGTACTGATTACGTGGCTGAGGTCGTGGACATATTTCTTAAGTATGGAGGCAAGAAACAAACTATGCACTACAGATAACTCTGGTGGCAGAGCCAGTAGATAAGCCACATTTCCAACTTTCTCAAGTATTTCGAAAGGTCCAATGAATCTAGGTCTCAACTTTCCCTTTTTCCCAAATCGCAAAACACCTTTCACAGGGGCTACTTTAAGAAATACGTTATCTCCGACCTGATATTCAATATCTTTTCTTTTCTTATCCGCATAACTCTTTTGTCGGTCTTGAGCTGCCTTGATTCTCATTCTGATTTTATCAACGTTCTTAACTGTTTTCTGAACAGATCGGAAGAGCACAAACAATTTTCTCTCACCAACGTCATCCCAATAAATTGGAGAACGACAACGTCGACCATACAAAGCTTCATATGGAGCCATAACGATAGTTGCCTGATAATTATTATTATAGGCAAATTCCACCAACGGTAGATGTCTCTCCCATTTGCTTCCCATATCTAGTGTACAAGCTCTCAACATGTCTTCTAACACTTGAATAATCCATTCAGACTGCTCATCCGTTTGTGGGTGATAAGCTGTACTGAAATTTAACTTGATCCCCATAGCTGTTTGGAGGCTTCTCCAAAACCTCGAAGTGAACTTGGGATCTCTATCTGATACAATGGACGCTGGCACCCCATGGAGTCGGACAACCTCCCTAATATAAATCTGAGCAAGTTGATCCAAACTGTAAGTCATCCGAACTGGTAGAAAATGAGCCGATTTGGTAAGTCGGTCGACTATAACCCAAATGGCATCATGACCTTTGGGAGACCTCGGAAGGCTAACCACAAAATCTATGGAAATTTTCTCCCACTTCCATTCGGGGATTTCCAAAGGATTCAATAGTCCTGAAGGCCTCTGATGTTCTGCTTTAACTTGCTGGCATACTAGACATTTTGACACAAACTCTGCGATGCTCCTTTTCATGTTTCTCCATCAGAACGTTTGACGCAGATCTGTATACATCTTTGTCCCACCAGGATGCGCCGCATAAGAGGCAGAATGAGCTTTACTCAAGATCTCATTCCTAATGGGATTGTCATTTGGGACACAAAGTCTTGCTCTAAACATCAAAGCATCGTCTGCTGAAACTTCAAATCCAGTTCTTTTATTAGTTCTGATATCAACTCGCATTTTCTCTATAAATTTGTCACCTTTCTGTGCGAGTATAATTCGATTTCTCAGATCAGGCTTGATTGTTAAGCCTGCTAGCCTACCAGACCCTCGAGTAGCCTAGGTCATCACTTCAATCCGCAAATTCTAAAAATCACGAATCAATTGTTCCTGTACTATACCCAAGGCTGACAGTTGACCTCTGCCTTTTCTGTTTAATGCATCAGCCACTACATTAGCTTTACCCGGGTGGTAATGTATGGTGCAATCTTACTCTTTCACCAACTCTAAACACCGTCGTTGCCTCATGTTTAACTCCTTCTGAGTGAAGAAGTATTTCAGACTCTTGTGGTCGGTGTAAATTTCGCACTTGCTCCCATATAAGTAGTGACGCCAAATCTTCAAAGCGTGCACCACTGCTGCGAGTTCCAAATCATGCGTTGGATAACTCTGCTCATATTTCTTCAATTGCCTTTATGCATAAGCTATCACCCTACCCTTTTGTATTAGCACACAACCCAACCCGAGTTTGGATGCATCACTGTAGATGACAAAGCCATCAGAACTATTAGGTATAGTCAAAACTAGGGCCATTATCAATCAGTCCTTCAACATTTTGAAGCTATGTTCACACTTATTAGACCACTGAAATTTAACTGCTTTTCAAGTCAATTGGGTCAAAGGGCCTGCTATCTTAGAGAAGTCTTCTATAAATCTCCGGTAATAACCGGCTAATCCAAGAAAACTCCGGACCTCTCCAACGTTAGCAGGTTTTGGCCAATTCATTACTGTCTCCACCTTAGAAGGATCCACCTCGATTCCTCTAACTGTCACAATGTGTCCTAAAAAGCCAACTCATTCCAGCCAAAACTCACATTTCTTGATTTTAGCGTAGAGCCTCTCCTCTCACAAAGTTTCCAACACAGCCCTCAAGTGGCCTTCATGTTGCTCTACATCCCTAGAATATATCAATATGTCATCAATAAAAATGATGACAAATTTATCCAAGTATTGATGAAAGACCCTATTCATTAGGTCCATGAACGCCGCAGGGGCATTAGTCAAACCAAATGGAATTTCTGTAAACTCATAATGCTCATAGCGAGTCCTAAATGCCGTCTCAGGTATATCCTCCATCTTAATTTTTAGTTGGTGATATCCTGACCTCAAATCGATCTTTAAAAATATACCGGCACCCTTTAATTGATCAAACAGATCCTCGATCCACGGGAGTGGGTATTTATTCTTTATCGTCAGCTGATTCAACTCCCTATAATCAATGCACGTCCTTATGCTCCCATCTTTCTTCTTTACAAACAAAACCGGAGCTCTCCATGGTGATACACTAGGCCTTATAAACCATTTTTCTAATAATTCCTCTAGCTGTATCTTCAATTCTTGCAACTCCTTAGGTGCCATTCTGTATGGAGCTTTAGAGACTGGTGCAGCTCCTCATACCAAATCAATTGTAAATTCCAATTGCCGTTCAGCGGGATACCTGGAAGGTCATCTGGAAATACATCAGGGTATTCTCGTACTACTAGTACTCGACTTAGAATTACCTCCTCAGAGGTCGCACTTTGCAGACTTACCAAATACCCCTGATAGTCATTCTTTGATATCAGCTTCTCTGCTTTCATAGCCAAGATAAAACTCCTCTCCTCCAGATTTACCAAAAGTCACTTCTTTTTCATGACAAAAAAATTTTGCATGAATCTTACTTAGCTAGTCCATACCAATTATGATATCAAAGTCTTTCATATCAATTACATATAGATCCACTTCTAAAACCATTCCATCAAAATCTATATGTACTGCCTTAGCTATCTTGTTAGTGTCTATAGTCCCTCCTGATGGCAGACTAACCTCAAGTAGATTATCATTCCTTTCACCTACCATGTTTATTCTAGCTAGGCATGTAGTGGATATGAAAGAGTGGGTAGCACCAGAATCAATCAAGATATAAACAAGAATACTAGAGACAGTTAGTATACC